>JAQIUQ010001004.1:70000-113274 GCA_030378365.1 Hybognathus amarus | reverse complement strand
TTTGTGGCAGAAACATGCTTTCATACAAACCCCACTTCATAATGTTCATAAAGAGTTAAATCCATATGAGCAGAGTGGTGTAATAGAGGTCTTCTGAAGAGATACGATGACTTTATTATACGATGCAGATTTATTATACGATGAACAGATTTAGTTTTAGGCTTTTATTCACATTGATCAATGAGCATAAAGCAAAGCTCAACCATACTTTATGCGAAGAACAAACCTTCTGTTTACTTTATTTGAATGCTGTAATAATCGCTCCCATTTCATTGAAATGACTTCTGAAGATGATCAAAAGTTTTACAGATTCACATAAGTGCGAGGAAATGACAGAATTGTCTTATTTGGGTCATCTAACCCTTTAATTCAAACTCCAACTGGCAGTGATGATACTTGAAAGCTGGTTTTATTGGAATGTAGTTCATTCGGCATTCCGTGTTAAGTTTTTCTTCTTGGGTTGATCTTGTGACTGGTCTTGTGCAGGTCGCCTGGCCAGAGCTGATCGCCATCAGGAAAGCGTGCATCAGTCTAGAAGAGGATTACAGACCAGGAATCACATACATCGTAGTGCAGAAACGCCACCACATCTCGACTCTTCTGCTCTGATAAAGCCGAGAGAGTGAGTTTACAGATGGTGTTCACTTCATCTACTCTGTTTGTGATTGGCACTGTTAAAGGAGTAGTTCACTTCAGGATTAAAATCTCCTGATAATGTACTCTTCCTCCACGTCATCAAGTTGTTCATGTCTTTCTTCAGTTCGAATCGACATTAAAGGGATAGTTCACTTTCAAATTAATTTTTATATGTTTTAGCTTACCTCCAAGGCATCCAAGATGTAGGTGTCTTTGTTTCCACAGTATCTTCAATTTTGATAATTTTAGGTAAAACCGTTGTTGTCTGTCAGTCATACACTTGAGTTGCAGGGGGTCCACCTTATAGAGCAGTCAAAACTAAACATTATTTAATGACTCATAAATGTAAGTACACATTTATGCCTAAGACATCTAAAAACAAGTGTTTTTTGTGAGAAAATCGAACAGTATTTATATCTTCTTTACCTTGAATCACAGCGCACGCCCAAGTGGTGTCACTGTGATTACAAGGTTTTTGAAGTTGGAGAAGAAAATAAAACTTTTTCCAACCTATCTGACATTTTCTGAATCTCGTGTGACCTTTCAACTCATCATCATAATGCATCACAGCTCGTGCAAGACCAGCATTAGTGGTTAAAAGTATATAAATGTTTATTTTGTTACAAATGTCCGCTGGTTTGTCTAGATCATTCTTTTATTCCTCGGCTGGATCATGTAGAGACTTTGAAGCTGCACTGAAACTTGCATCTGGACCTTCGACCCGTTGCATAAACATCCTGTAGTGTGTTCCTTAATGTCTTTTCGACTGAAGAAAGAAAGGCAGGAACATCTTGGATGACATGGAGGAGAGTAAATTATCAGGAAATTTAAATTCTGAACTCATTCTTTTAATGTGCACTACCATTCACAAACAGTTCAGGACTGATAAATATTTCTGCTTTCACTTCCAAATCGTGCATTCAAGTTTCTTTGCATTGACTTAGGTGGGGAAGAGTGGGAATGTCCCAGCAGGCACTACAGTGGACAGCACCATTACACACCCTCAGAGTTCGAACTTCTACCTGTGCAGTCATGCTGGAATCCAGGTGAGCCGCAGCCCGAATTATCTAGTACAAGGTGCATAAAATACTTGAATTTGAAATTTAAGGCCTGGAAAACCCTTAAAAACAGCAAAATTAACACTGCAGCCCGTCTGATTCCATATGCTACACGTGATACACATGCTTGGAGTAATCATATAATGATATCCTATTTATTTTTTGATTTCTTAAATCTGTTTAGATGCTACAGTTAATGTTTTTCTGTGTTGCATTTTATCTCAAAATAACACATTCCTGCAAATTTGCCCATTTTAAAAATGACTTAAGGCCCATACACACCGGGACGAATATCAGCGTGCGTTATTCGTCAGCATTTTTCAACACGTTTTTTGTGTTCACACCCAAGCAATTTTCGCTGACGATGAGCCGAGTGAACATGCAAATTCATTCCCTGACTTTAGATGGTGCCAATTTGCTCTGCAATACCACTCCATATCAGTTTTCTTTTATCAAGATGTTTGTCCCTGTTCGTGCAGCTCTACATTAGTCTTGCCTTGCATCTTCCTCGTCTTATTTCTTCCTGGCTGTGTAGATGGCGATGCTACTTGGCGTACATCTTCTTTGCCGTTGCATATGTATGTTCGACAAGACCGTTTCGTGTTTTAGCACCCCCAAGTTGTGTTTTACTGTAACTTCAGAAGCTCCAAACATGTGAGCATAAGCGGCAATCTCATTGGTTGGATAGTTTGACGGAGCGCGTCACACTAAAAAACGAACCCAAGGTGTTTTTTAAAAAATGACACTTATGTGTCGGTGTGCACACTCACATTGGCGCCCTTTGTTTAGTCACGAGGCATTAGATGTCGGTGAATAACGCGTGTGAAATTTGTCCCGGTGTGAAACAGGCCTTTAGCCTCTTATTTACTTTATCTATTTGTACCATTTTGTTTTATTAATTACAAAAAAAACCCTGAAGCCTGTGTGTGTGTGTGTGTGTGTATATATGTATGTGATATATAGTGATATATATATATATATATATATATATATATATATATATATATATATACTATATATATAATATAAAATATAATTTTTTTGTTTTAAAGATAAAGATTGTTTGATTTATACTATTTATACATTAATAATAACACTTTATCTTCTATTCTGTATTTAAAAAAAAAAGTACATGTACTTCAATAGACTGAAACTGGGAATGGTCACAGCACTGGCATAACGTTGTCCTATTGTTAGTTTCACTGCTTCTATTGTTCTCATGTGTAAGTTGTTTTGGATAAAAGTGTCTGCTAAATGAATAAATGTAAATGTTTGATAAGTGAGTTATTTGACTGTAGTCCTGGAAAACCCAAAAAAGTATTGCTTTTCCTGGAAGTCCTGGAATTTCATTGTACAGTATCTGTATGAACCCTGACTATCCAATTGTCCATTCATGGCATTTCCTGCATTTGCATTTCCTCCCATAGGGCACGAGCCGTCCGTCTCACTATCAACGTCTTGTGGGATGACAACTGTTTCACTGCCGACGAACTGCAGCTGTTGACGTACCAGCTCTGCCACACATATGTACGCTGCACACGCTCCGTCTCCATCCCTGCTCCGGCTTACTACGCCCGGCTCGTGGCCTTCAGGGCCCGCTACCACCTCGTGGACAAAGACCACGACAGGTACATCAGCACCGAGGAGGAGGACCTTGTGAAGCTAAAGGGAGAAGGAAAATTAGCCCATGATTTACTCCCCCTCAATCCATCCTAGGTGTATATTACACTCTTCTTTCAGACGAATACTATCAGTTATGTTAATAAACACCCTGACGCTTCTGAGCTTTATAAAAAAAAGTGCATCTATCCATGATAAAAGTGCATCTATCTTTGATGAAAGCGCATCTATCCATCATAAAAGTGCATCTATCCATGATAAAAGTGCATCTATCCATCATAGAAATGCATCTGTCCATGATAAAAGTGCATGTGTCCATCATAAAAGTGCATCTGACAGTTGTGAGAAAAAGTGATGGACAGATGCACTCATCATGGATAGATGCACTTTTATCATGGACAGATGCATCTTTATGGACTTCAAACTGATGGTTGCAATTCACTCCCATTTATAAAGCTTGGAAGCATCAGGGTGTTTATTAATATAATGTGTTATTCGTCTGTTATTCATATACACCTAGGATGGCTTGAGGGTGAGTAAATCATGGGCTAATTTTCATTGTAAAGTGACTACTCCTGTGAAGACAACCTACGAAGTCTTGATTTTTGTTTTTGGGCTCTACTAGAATAGGTTTTCATGCACGAATGTTCAAAAAAAGCAATATTTTTTTCCATATTTGACATAGTTGCAGCACCTCTCCTCCCAGTCTGTCAGTAACGCTCTGGTGAGTTAACGCACTGCTTAACCGCCCAGTACGATGCATCGTTGTAGAAACTAACTAGCTAGACTGTTTCCCCTGTCGTTTGAATCATGTTAGTTAGACAGTGTAGGAACTCATTAAGGACATCACATGCAAGTGTTTATTAATTTTTGAATGGGATGAAAGAAAAGAATGTGCTGAATGTTAGCTTGTTTGTGTCCACATGTCATTTTAACAAGAAACTGCTGCTAACCACAGCTTCCAAGTTTGTGAGGCTGTTTGCAAATGTTTGGTTTCGGGAAACGCCAAATCACTGTCTGAACTATGTTGATGACGACGGAACTTGTGACCATAGTTAGTTGATGCTTTCGTGAAACGCACCCCTGTTTACTTCCTGTCTCTATGAAGCCCCTCCTTCTGGGAAGCACACTGTGCTCTGATTGGTTGGCTAGAGCAGTGTGTTGTGAGTGTGTTTGGGAAATGTCCCGCCTCTTTCCATAACTGCCAGTTTAACGCACTACTAACTAACTGAACTCAACCAGGCCCCGCCCCTTTATTCTGTGTATGAATTATTATAATGAGGAATATTGTGATGTGTTTTTACCAATTTTGTAGTGTAAGAAAAACACAAATGGTTTTCCATGCAATAAAATTGAATGGGAATTAAAGGAGCTTAAATGCCATAAAAGTACAAGGAAATAGTTAAATTAGAAACAGACCAAAAGTTGAATGATATTTTTCAGAAAACCTGTCAGTCCCTATCCCAGTATTACGTTTATTTATGTTTTATTCATATTTTGAATGAGTTTTTTTTTTCATGTGGATTTTAGTGCTTTTGTCTCCTTTTTTCTTAATATTGTTATTTATGTTCAATTTATTTTTACTCCAGGTTTAGTTTTATATACAGGGTTCCCGTGGGTTCTTAAAAAGCCTTAAAAGCATTGAATTTATGAATTTGGAAATAATACCTTAAAAAGTCTTGAATTTTGTTGTCTTGGTCTTAAAAATTGTGCAGATGTCAGTGTTCATTTCATTGACGAAAACAAAACAAAAATTCACAGACGTAAAAATAAAATCTAGTTTTAAATGACAAAAACTATGCCGAAAATCATTCTTTCGTCAACGAATAAAAACTACGATGAAAATGTTAGATAGTGACGATGTGGGAAGCGATCCAGTCAGAACTGATGTCCTGCGTGTGTGTTAGATGCACACATTGGTACTGTAACGTGCTGATCTACCCCGCGGTCTAGTAAAACGTTAAAAATGTAAACCAACCACGCAACAGCCTGAAGCGTGGAGCCGTGCACATACCTGTGCAGCGCGCGGGTACTGCTGCACTGAGCTCTCTTTTGTCTCTGAATGGACAAATACACACAACATTATGTCTAAATGTCCGTTTTGGAGAGTATTCATGTAAACTATGTCGGTTTTGCCTTAAACAGTTGTGAGTGTATTGGATCTGCATTCGTGCAATCGTATCCGCATGTCATTGGACATGATCCGACTTCTTAAAGCGACAGTAGCAATAAACATAGCCTAATGCGGTCTGTGGCATTAATTTTGATCAAGCAACAAAAGAAAAAGAGAAAAGTAAGTCTCAAAATCATTCATATTAATAGGTCAATATATGTTTTCTCCAAAAGTATAATTATGGGTTTGGAAATTTTATAACACATTACAATTTACCTAAACCCCATTATATTTTAGTCGACTAAATCTACTGTAGATTTAGAAAATCAAAAAAAAAAAAAACTAAAATCACTAAAATCTAATTGTATTTCGTTAACTAAAACTAGACTAAAACTAAAACAATTCAGATTACTAAAATATGACTAAAACTAAATAAAACTGCTGACACTGCTGTATGTAACTTGTGCTGTATTTTTCCTCAAAAGTATAAGTTGTCAACCTCGATTATTATGATTTTCGATGTTTATTGTTCAGGGGTCTCTCAGTTCCCCATATTCCCAGCATGGAATAAGTACATAGCTAATGTCAAAACACAACTTAACATTGTTCGGCAAACTTTCTTGTGGCCTACTGAAATATTTAAAATTTTCACACCTGCTTGGGTTATCATCTTTTACCCATTCCACATTTGAAAAATAAATGAACACAAGTTGAAGGATTTTGTTTTTCTTTGCTGGAAGGGATGTGAAATAGGTATTAATTTTTTATATAAATGGTCTTAAAAAGGTCTTAAAAAGACTTGAATTGTACTTGAAGAAACCTGTAGGAACCCTCTATATAGTTTTAGGTCTTTAGTTAGTTTTAAGGTTTTTGTCAGGCTCTTCTCATATAGAACCGTTCAGTAGGGGTTCCCATCATGGGATAATTTTATAGATGCATATTTAATTTTGTTTAAAAAAATATATATATTTTTTAAACTGTTTCAGGGAGTTCAGAAACGGTGACACTCGCTATGGTTACGTGCAACCAAATCCGCTAGTAATGGAATTGACGGCTCAGTTATTTCTTTAACGTGTGAGAGATTCGGACTCTGTGTGCACCTTTACTCCAGCTGGAGCCACTCTGGAAACGCTTTTCATGCTCAAACTGCAACATTAAACACAAATGATGAACATGGGGGGAAATCCTCACAGATCCTCTTTAATCGCTTCGTCCCTCTCTCTTTGCAGTGCTGAAGGCAGTCACGTGTCCGGACAGAGCAACGGCCGAGACCCTCAGGCACTGGCCAAGGCGGTCCAGATCCACTATGACACCCAGCACACCATGTACTTTGCCTGATGCCGGCCAGCAGGAGGCGCTCTTTCTTACTTCTACACTCCCTCCTCTCTCTCTCTCTCTCTCTCTCTCTCTCTCTCCTACCGTTTCTCTATTGCAGCGTTGTCCTGCAGCCAAGCAGTTCTGAAACTCATCCCTCAAACCAGGCGAAATATAGAAATATACCGGCCTTGGAAGAACCAACCTCTACCAGCAGTCCTGCACTGAGAGGCTCCTGGCCTCCAATGCACAGAGAAAAAAATCAATTTGAGCCATTTTTAACTTTTCCTTTTCTTGTTTTTGATTTTGAATGTTTTTAATTTGTAATATACACTGAGTGTGAGCAAACCTGCGCCATTGGTCAGGGCAGCTCTGGCTCTCTTAGCTAAGCTGGACTCTGTCTACTTTTACCTCAAGCCACCATTGGCTGAATCTAGTCACATGTCTATTCAGGGGGCAGGGCTTGCATGTTGGGGTTGGTGGGTACTTGTTTTGTCTCCTTTTTATGGTCGTATTTGGACTCTCCTCAGTCTTTTACAACGAGGTGACCTGGGTACACATACCCATTACCCGCTACCGTTTGTGTGTGTGTGTGTGTGTGTACGTGTGAGTGAGTGAGATTTCACGTCTCATGGCAGGCCACTGAATTGTAAAGGGAAATCTAGGAGCAAACTGCTGTAAATGCCTCTTTTTTATATTAACACACACAAAGATATATAAAAAATATATAAATATTTACAACTCTATAAGCATATTCCACTTGATCTAACGGGCTTTCATAAGCTGATGGTTTTGTGTAGCAGTAGCATTACCCGTGGGCATGCCGGGCTCGGTTCTGAAGACGGTTCGGATGGTTATTATTTGACAGGGTTGAAAGGTATGGCCATTGCACAGTCACAGACTTAGGCTTGCAACATACAGCACTCTCCCTCCTTTTATGCATTTATACATAAGATTCAAATCAGATTTGTAAGAGTTTAATATAAATGTTTTTTGTGATAAACTTTTAACAGTTTGTTAGAGTAGATAACTGTTGTTCTTGTCGTTTTAATGTTGATATTGATCAGTTGTCTGAAAATTCGGTCGCGTATCTAATTAGGAGGCATTGTGTTTTTTTATAAAGCTTGAGTTGTTGTGGCGACGGTAATGAGGGCCCAAATCGCTTTGGTTTGTCCTTTTTCATGTTTGAATTTATCAGTTTGAGTTTTAACTCCAAGTTAATGGCAAGAAAGTGACAAATCTGAACTCTTTAGGCAATGTTCAGCAGTTATAGGAATTTTACACTTTAAGTGTGTTTATTACTTATCTCTGTGTGTGTGTGTGTGTGTGTGTGTGTGTGTATATATATGAACTTGAATCGATGATATGAATCAGAATGAACTTTCTCTTGCGTATTAAAGATCAGGACACCGTGCATGAAGACACAGGAGCCTTCGGTTTGAGGGTTTCCAACGCACACGCCTCGTCAGGGAGGACGCTCTCCGAAAAACCTTTTGTAATAAACCATCCGTAAAGCAGCAGGTTTGCTATGAATGAGTTTGAGCGCCCGCCTGTCGTTGGCGTGAACGCTGGCCCCATGGAAGGAGGAGGGAGGAACGGGTGGGGGCATCACATGCAATAAATTGGATTTAGGCTTCGATAGGTTACTCAAAAGTCATGGCTTCCAGAGAATAGCGCGTTTGAACAGTGTACGTCCGTGTCCTTTTTTAGGCGGTTCGCTAAATTGTTACATGACAGTTTCTATCATGATATCATTGCAAAGCAATATAACCCAAAATCCAGAACAATTTAAAAGCTGTAGTCGTCGTTGGAATCTTATTGCCGTTCGTTTATGTACTTATTTTGCTTGTATCAATCAGTGGGAATGTGCATATGGTGGACTAGCTCTTTTAGGCTATGTGGAAAAATGTTCAAATTTAAACTGTGCTCGCCTGCATGCCAGAGTATTGTTATGAAATATTTATTATGGCGCGGAAATTTTTTTTTATTTTTTTTATGCGTAAATCAAATACAGTGAGACTGTTTTCGAGTAGCGGTGTTGTCGGGATTTTTTAAAGTTTTCTCTGTAAATGTCAGTAACTCTGAGGGACAGATGTGGGGGCTGAAGGGGGAGGATCTCGCTCTTTGCGAGCCCGAACCCAAACGAGGTACTTTCTTCAATCACCGGGCCACTTAAGACGGACCTCCTCGCCCTTTCGTTCCGGTTCCCTTTTTGCTCTGTGGCGCCGCCCTGGTGGCTCCTCCACACTTCTCTCTGCGAAAGAATTACCTCTTAACCTCTTGTTTTGTTTTTAAGCCATTCTCTGCCCCACTTTAAAGAGCATGATTTTCTTTTTAAATTCCTATTTGATGATATATATGGCTTTGTTATTTGAAAAACGTGTATTGTAATTTAATTTTTTTGTTTCTATTACTGGTGTGTAGCTTTTTGTGTGCGGTTGTATTCTCATGTTCTGAGCTGTGTGATTTGTCCGATAGCAATAGCGGGCACCGTCTCTTTGCCCTGCTGGGAACGCCTGTAGCTTCCCCCACTCGAGTGACCCGCCAGTTGCTGTATTGCTTTGTGACATTTAAGAAAATCTCCCCTCCTTCTTTTTTTTTTTTTTTTTTTTTAGCCTGCAGGGAATTTTTGTGTTATTGTGCAAAGTAATAAATTGGTATTTTATGCCTATAACACACACCTATGTGTCCTGTCATTATTGAAATTAGCCTGCCTACTTTTTGTGTGTCAGTATGTATAGTACCTGTGATTTATCTTAACTTTGTTTTTAAATGTTGATTTTATTTTTTAAGGGACTTTTTCCAAAAATAGATTGATTTCCAAGCCACTAGATGACATTGCCTGCTAATATCTAGAACTTAATGATGAAGCCCTATCCAGAGTAAATGGTTCTCTATGTTGAATGTTTAAGTACAAATGATTTTCCCAATAGACCATTTTAAATTCAGCAACGCTTTATTTTAGTGTCCTTGTTGCATATGCTACATGTACTTTTGTAATTACAGTAAACTTGTTTCAGTTGTTACATGTAGTAATTACAGTAAACTTGTTACATTTGTTATACGTACTTTAGTAATACCATACTTGTTGCATGTAATTTAGTCATTACAGTAAACTTTGTACATTTGTTACATGTACTTTAGTTATTACAATAAACTTGTTACATTTGTTACATGTACTTTAGTAATACCAAACTTGTTGCATGTAATTTAGTAATTACAGTAAACTTGTTACATGTGCTTTAGTAATAACAAACTTGTTACATGTACTTTAGTAATTACAGTAAACTTGTTACACCTATTACATGCACTTTAGTAATAACAAACTTGTTACATGTACTTTAGTAATTACAGTAAATTTGTTTTTGTAACAAGTTTGTTATTACTAAAGTACATGTAACAGGTGTAACAAGTTTAATGTTGTTACTAAAATACATGCAACAAGTTTACTGTAATTACTTAAGTACATGTAACAGGTGTAACAAGTGCACTTTTGTTACTAAAGTACAAGTAACAAATTCTCTGTAATTACTAAAGAACATGTACTTTAGTAATTACAGTAAACGTGTAACATTTGTTACATGTACTTTAATAATTACAGTAAACATGTTACATGTATTTTTGTAATAACAGTAAATCTTTATTAAAGATTTTACAAAAAACCTATAGCCCATTTTGCAAGACAACACTGGTTCACAAGCACTTCCTGTTTCAGTTTTTTTAACACTACATAACTACAAAATGTATAATTACACTATCAAGGACACCTTAAAATAGTGTTACATTATTTTCTGAAAATCTTGCTATGAAATGAGGATTTTAGTTTTTGCTGTTTTTTCTGTGTCATTGGAGAATTGCATTCTGTTAGCAGAGACCGATATCCACAGATCAGCTGTTGATATATTTCTGTGCTCACACACCAGAGCTTCTGTGGGCCACCCTTCTCTGTCATCTGTCTTTGTTTTGTGTCCCCTCTCTTGTTCCCGTGTCCTGTCCTGTTGTCATGACCACTGTTGCCAAGGAGAGCCAGAGAAAGGAAACTTAAACCAGGGATCTTGTACCCATAATATTTAATTCATCACCACAGACGCTGATGTCTGCAGGACAAAACAAAGGGCGAAATGCACACAATTTAGAACCATTTATTTGTCTCTTTAGCATATAAAATTTAAACATGCAAGTTATCCCAACTACAAAATACAAACACTATAACCTGCTGGGATTGGTAGATTCGCACCTTTGTAAAAGTTCACACTCAGCCTGAAATGCAATACTTTTTTGTGTGAAATATATCCATCACAGCAACAACAAAATTGACATGCATACTGTTGCAAAGTGTATTTTTCTGTCAGAAATGGCCAAAAATGTTTCTTTCTGTCTTGTTAATGAAAGCTAGCCCTCGTTTGCAACGGCACTTCAAAAGGCTTGAGCATATTGTTGATGGCCTATAGATTGCCTTTGTGTTAATTGATTCGCTAGCCCTCCCTCCCACCTCTTGCTTCGCTCCATCTGCCTTTATATCCCTCCATCCGCTGCTTTCCTTTCAGATATAGTGTGGCTTGGCTCAGCAGTGTTTCCGAACAGCACACTTGAGTCACCTGTAAGGGTTCCAGGGCCGCCCAATGGCGATCTGCCACTTCGAACGCAACCGACCAACCTGTGAAGGTTTTATTGCTGGGAGGAATCGCTTTTGTCTTTGCACAAGTGGCCTGAAGCACAGAACCCTTTTGTTTCTGGTCTCAAAAAGAGCAGTAATTTCAATTTAAAGATCTTGAACAAGGAGAACGTCTTCACTCCTCAACGGCTTCTATCCTTTCAGGTGTAACAGACTTTTCAAACGAAACTGTTGGATAATTTACTAAGGACTTTGCCATCGTTCAGACTGTTTGACGTTCGTTGGGTCCTTGGAAGTAATGCATCTTTGACAGCCACGTCACGGTATCAAATTCAATCGGCTTGACCCATTTTGGAAAGGCAACACCGAGACTGGTTGGCAACAGAGACGCATGTCCCTGCAATAAGAGTGGATCTTTCTTTACTGAGAGGACTTTACAGTGGTGCCAGACCGACTTCTACCTCTCCGGATGGGACTCTCTTGAAGTTTGATCAATCCCATGTATGCGAGTTGAGACAAGTGCTCTGAGTTCTTCAATTATTCATCACCTCAAAAAAATACCAGGCGAATGTGAACTAGTCTGAGAGAAGAAAAGACTACATCGAAACTCTTCACTGATAAAATTGAAAGACAAAACTGACAAGGAACTTTCAGGAATGACTGAGCGAGACGGATTAGCAAACGTGGCCGGCTAGATGTGGTTGAACAAAATATTGCTCTGAGAAATTGGGAAGACAAAACCAAGAGGTCTCTTAAGGAATTACTAAGCAAAACTAATTGCTGAGGATTGCCAAACGTCACCAAAGACGGATTAAAATCAAATTCTGCTCTGAGATATTTAAAGACAGCACTGGCAAGGAACTTTCAATAATCCAGTGACGCTTCTGGCTTGAGGATTAACCAACCTGACCCAAAGACGAGCTAAAACAAATTTTGCATTGAGAAATTTGAGACAAAACTGGTGAGGAACCATCTAGGATTGGCAAAACCTGACCCAAAGACGATCAAAAACTAATTTTGCATTGAGAAATTTGAGCCAGATCTGGTGAGGAACCTTTTAGGATTGGCAAGCGTGACCCAAAGACGTGAACAAAACAACAAATTTTGCATTGAGAAATTTGAGACAAATGTGGCGAGGAACCTTCTATGATTGGCAAACCTGACCCAAAGACGAACTTAAAACAAATTAATTTTGCATAAAGAAATCTGAGACAAATGTGGCAAGGAACCTTCTAGGATTGGCAAACCTGACCTAAAGACGAACAAAAACAAATTTTGCATTGAAGAAATTTGAGCCAGATCTGGTGAGGAACCTTTTAGGATTGGCAAACGTGACCCAAATGTGAACTAAAACAAACAAATTTTGCATAAAGAAATTTGAGACAAATGTGGCGAGGAACCTTCTAGGATTGGAAAACGTGTTCCAAAAGACGAACTAAAACAAATTTTGCATTGAGAAATTTGAGCCAGATCTGGTGAGGAACCGTCTGAGGATTGGAAAACTTGACCCGAAGATGAGCTAAAACAAATTTTGCATTGAGAAATCGGAGACAAATCTGGTGAGGTACCTTCTAGGATTGGCAAACGTGACCCAAAGACGAACAAAACCAAATTTTGCATTGAGAACTTTTAGACAAATGTGGCGAGGAACCTTCTAGGATTGGCAAATGTGACCCAAAGACGAGCTAAAACAGATTTTGCATTGAGAAATTTGAGCCAGATCTGGCGAGGAACCTTCTAGTATAGGCAAACGTGACCCAAAGACGAACTAATACAGATTTTTGCATAGAGAGATTTGAGGAGGACTGTGTGCCGCTTCTTGCTGAGGGTTGGCGATCGTGCCGACCTCTGTGGCCGAGTAGGGCTGAGGCAATTATCCATAGTCGTAGCCCCTGCAGCGTAAAGGTGTCGTCGAGGCTGTGGCCCGAGGAGGCGTGGTACTCAGAGGGTGGTGAGATGGTGAACACAGGGATGCAGCTGATCAGCTTCACCTGTGCTGTGACCGGCTGGGTGATGGCCATCGCCGTGACCGCGCTCCCCCAGTGGAAGGTCACGGCCTTCATCGGCAGCAACATCTTGACATCGGAGATCGTTGGCAGGGGATCTGGATGAACTGCATCTACCAGACCACCGGCCACATGCAGTGCAAGACCTCACGACTCCATGCTTGCTCTCCCGCCCGATATCCAGGCGGCCCGAGCGCTCATGTGCATCGCTATATTCCTGGGATGGTTGTCCTGCACCGTCTCCTGCTGTGGAATGAAGTGCACCACTTGCGCCGGGGATGATCGCCATGCTAAGGCGGGCATAGCGCTGTCCGGCGGGGTGCTCTCCATCCTGACAGGCCTGTGCGTCTCCGAACCGGTTCTCTTGGACTGCAAACACTGTGGTGCAAGACTTCTACAACCCGAATGTTCCCCTCCAGCACAAGCGAGAGCTGGGTCAGGCCATTTACCTGGGATGGGCATCTGCGGTGATTCTCATGATTAGCGGTGCAGTTCTGAGCAGCACTTGCCCACACATGGAGAGAGGAGGGTATAGACGCGGGTACATGGGTCGTAGCTTTGCAAACTCCAGGCCTTCTGCTCCCGATCTTCCCAAAACTATCACCACCAGCACCCTTCCTCTCAAGGAGTACGTATGATGGAGAGGAATTAAGGCTCAACAGGGACAATAATTCAAGATGCACTCAGTACTTTTTTTGATTTTGTTTCAGTGGATGGATGCATTTTGTGGCAATTGAAGTCCAATCCTTTATCTACTCTGTTTCATTGATCCTTGTGTTTGGCAAATCGGACACATGATGCTGTTGACTTTTTCCGTTATGTTTTCCTATATATGCATATTGTTATACTGCTGGGTTTGCTTTTGTTTAAGGGCACTTTTATGTTTAGGTTTGTAAAGCTTTATATTTAAAGTCCCCCTGTAGTCAATTATTTTATTTCTTAAAACTCATCTTTGATCACCAAAATGTTTTTCCTTAAAATAATGCCTTAAAAGATCTTGAATGTAACTCTACACCCTCGCCTCATTTAGTATGCGCGGTTCTATGAATATGCCATGAGCCCCACCTCCACTCACTCACTCACTCACTCACTCAGAGATCCACTGGTTGACGATCACATGTTGATCTGATTGGTTACAAGGTTGTTTGTGACGTCAGAAACACCAGCGATTTCACACCATGTTTTTGAGACTGTCTTTGGTTCACGGCAGTTTTAAGGAGGAAATACTCACCAATGCTATCGACTTACGAACTTACACATGGTGTGTCTTAAAGCGGATTAAACACACCACATACACACATAAACAACATTGAATGCTGGATTTTCACCACAGGTAGTGGCAACAAAATGCAATACAATCTAATTGGATTAACCATTGCTGCGAGTTTGGAGTGGGATTCCCAGTTTGTCTGAACAATGGTAAACAGGAGTGTTTGAAAATAATTTTTGCAATTCTGTTTGGTGACAATCTGTAGCTTTAAAATATGTAATTTCTGCACCACTAGCAAAAATGAAATAGAATAAAATAATAATGATTGCCAATTACCATTGAAAAATAGATTGGCTCGCCCCAATAGCTTGTTTTTTTACTGAATTGTGAGACACAGTGTTCTCAATGAGATCTTAACATGTCCGGCTCAAGGGTGAGCGTTCATCACTTTACATGTCAAAAGCTTTATTAATTTCTCTTGGAGTAAAACTTTTTAAGTGTGAAGATGTACTGAGTGCACCTTTAATTAAAGCCGGTCTAGCAAGAGTGAGTCTCTTACTGGTGTTAATTCAGGGACTGTCCTATTTATGAGTGCTTAATTTAGATTTGAAGTTCGTAATTCGACTTTGATCACTTAAGTCTGGGGAACATATTCACTAATAACTACGACTTTTGCCTCAAACTCATAATTACTGCTTATTAATAGTTAGTAAGGTAGTTGTTAAGGTTAGGTATTAAGGGATAAAGAATATGATCATGCAGAATTTAGGCATTAATATGTGCTTTATAAGTACTAATAAACAGCCAATATCTTAGTAATATTCATGATAATAAACAACTAGTTAATAGTGAAGAATTGGTCCCCAAACTGAAGGTGTTGATTGGTTTTAAGACCAATAGTCTTATCTGTGGGCAAACTGAACCCTTAGGCCCATTTGCTGTGTTTTATTCGTATGTAAATTGTTCAACAACATTGAGCAAATTTCAACACAATGCTCTGTTCACTGTGATTTCTCTATTTATTGGAAATGTGTGTGTTTGAACCATTTTAGGAATAAAAAGGATGTGTGATGTGACATTCAATAGCAACAGTGCAATCATTTTATCAGTGTAAAGAATAAAAAGCATTCAATAATCCTCTGGTGCTCTTCGGTCACCGAAATTTTCTTTACTTTTTTATTTTTGTACTTCATCGGAATGGTATGAATTTGGTAAAGGTTTTGGCACTTGCTGTGTGAACAAAAAAATAACTTGTGACATGATTTGAAAAGAGTAAATGGTCCCACTTGAGAGACTAATTTCATCTAGGTTAGTTTCAAGCTCATTTTTTTAGATATCAACCTCAAATTTGGAACAGCAATTTTTCTAAACTTCATCAATAATCGGCCAAGTGTCGTCTTTAAAAAGAGATCAAACTCACGTCTTTTGCAATCTGAAGTATTCCAGATGGATGACAGTTCGAAATTTCGGATACAATTTATTTTAATGTGTCATTGATACAATGTAATTATGCATTTATGTACTGAGTAATAATAAACAACATGTGCTTACTATAGGATTAGGGTTTAGTTGAGGGTTAGTTGCATGTAATTATGCATAATTTACTGTTATTACTACGGTAAGTACATGTAACAAGGACACCGTAAAATAAAGTGTTACAGAAATTTCATTTTCAGGTCTATGCTCGAAGTGAATAAATTTATGGTACTCAAATATATTTATGCAGTAGTTATAATGCAAAGTCACAAAATATTAAATAAAAAAAAATAAAATATAGTACAAGTGTTTCATTGAAATAAAAAATAAGACTAGTACCAAAGGGTTAAATAACCAGATTTATTAAAATAGAGCCCTACAGTGATGCTGATGTACAGTCCTGCAATGACTATTAAAAATAATATTAATTAATTAATGTGAGTTCCATGGAACTAGAAGCACTGCATGTGTATCCGGATGTATTTATTACGGATCCTTTGTTGCGATACTGTGTAAATGAGCTCTGGATAAACCGACAGCCGACATTCATTCAGTCTCCATGAAGAATGATACTTGACTCAATGCATCTGAAACACACACACACACAAATTATATAAATATATATACTAAACATGGTTTAAAATGTGTCTCTTATGATCACAAAACATTTTTTACAGCTGTAACCATAGATCTCCATAATAAAGGCTAGATGATTTGTCCACTGCTGGCCAATGGAGGTCGACGTCCACACCAGTGGCCATCTTGCCACAGGCAGCTCGCTCACTCGTAACATTGTGTTTTATGGTGCATGAACTTTTTAAATAACCATAACTCGCTCAATTTTCTGTTGATTTTCAAACGGTTTGTTTGTTATAAACATCACAGATGTAGTTATGACACTGCATACTTATAATAAATGTATTAATAAATAATCATCAAGACTTATAGGCAAGTTAATAACATTTGTAAGAAACCAAACCGTTTGTAAATCCGTCAAGATTTCAACGAGATGAGTATTTGTGTTCGTGCCTGATCAATCTTACATCAGGAACCACAGAGAACGCCTGAACGCTTGCTTGTGCCAAGATGGCGGCCGGTAATGATGATGATGATGATAGAGACTCCGCCGTAAAGGCTTGATCACACCAGGACGCGTGCGATATTCGCTGACGCTGACGCCTCGTGACTAAATGCGCATAGTGTCAGTTAGATTTTGACAATGAGGAGAGGAGATACCTGCTCTGCCGACCCCCTTTGTATTCTTTCTTTTATTTTATTTTTCTATTGTGACCAGAGTTGTATGTGTGTTAATGTGTATTTTTCTCGCTCGATCCCATGTATGAGGACGAGTGTGACGTTTAAGTGGTTTTATTAAACGCGGGTAAATACGAACAACTCTCGTCTCTCGTGCATCTGTTCATCCGACAACTAGTGCTATGTTTTTTTATCTCTAGGCAACAACTCAACTTTGAGTTACACATGTTCTGTTTTCACGTCCTGTCCTGGCTGTTTTTAAGTGATGAAAGTGTCCTGGTTTTCAAAAAACTGCTGGGAAAGATCAGTTCTACAGCAAAATATAGATGGGCAAACAAGGAGGATGAGGAAGAAAAACTAGCCTGGTTCAAACAGACTCTAGTACATTTGATTCGTACATAGAGTCTGGCCCCCCTCCATTGAGAAACGTTTCCTTCCTTGTAGGCGGGTTCACTGTTAAAGTTCAAATCTATTGGATCTGCCCAGAGTCACTCAGGATCTGCCATAGCCAATCGCTAACGTGTGGTCGTGAGTGACGTATATCATGTGCCGAAACGGCTGGAAACAGCAAGTCCGAATATCAGAGGATTATGTTTACAATAGGATTTCAGTCAACGAGACCTGCAGGTTTTGTTAATCTAGGAACAACTATTAATTCGAAATGTATATTTGACACAAAAGACAGCGATGTATTCATTCAACGGTCGTATTCATTCAGCCGTGTCTAATCATTACAAATATGCAGACGCCGCTGCGGTCATTTCTGATCTGCCGCAAATGCTGTAACAGTTACACTGAATGATCTGTATATCTGTAATAAATAACAACTTTTCATATAACATTTTATTGTTTCTTAATTAGCTTAATTATGGTCTTCAAAGTATGTGTTTGTACCATATACGACTGTGGTTCTGTACATTTTTATATGGCATTTTTTTATTAAAACAAATTAACCATCTAAAACAGAAAATATGGTCTTCAAAGTATGGGTTTTCACATTTTTATTTATGAGAATTATTTAAAAAATTTACAACCAATTTGTATGATTTACAACATGTAAAACTGACACCAACCTCCTGCGCGAGTAGACAAAGGGGCTCAAAGTGTTCTATTCATTACAAGAATCCGTAAATTTACTGTTGGGAATATGAGCTGACATGACTCCTGAGTGCATATTCAGACAACAGTTTAGCAGCCAGGACTCAGGGCTTCCAAACACCAGGCTACAGCGTCCGTTCAAAATGTCACGATTCATTCGTGCACACCGAGGCGCTGCCCAATACAAACTTCCGACCTTTCTGCCTCCTTCACTTGATCCTCCGTTAGTGCAACAAGAGGTGAGACGATAAACAATCCGGCTTTAAATTCTGTATATTCGGCAGTTTCTTTTCCAACAACGGACAGAATAGCATTTCTCACGTCTTTCCCCGCTGCCAAACTCAAACTGATGCGCGCTACATTAACGTTATCGTTCTCAGCCACTCCCTCTATTCGCTGATTGGTCCTACAAAAAATTGATTTCTGGAAACCTAAGGCTATAGAGAGCCTAAGTCCCTCCCCTTCCGGTCGACCACCATGGGACCTTATATCGGAAAAATATTGAATGGTAGTCAATGGCGAGAGATAACAAATATTTTGATTTCGTTTAAATTGATCCCTGAATTACACATATGATGTTTGTCAATTTAAAAGACACATTTTAAAGTCAAGAAAGTCGCAGTTTGATGTAAAACTGTTGAGATATAAGACTGTGAAAATACGTAATTACAAAGACTACAAACCCCAAAGGCGCACATTTTCTCTCAATGAATGAAGCGAACTTTACTGAGGCTGTGTCATAGTTTCTATAGTCTTCTGTTATAATCGTAACGTTACCTTCATGAGTGTGTTGTTCCAGACTGCACACACACACAGCAGCTGATCTCGCTCGTTGTTTCGCCTCCCGGGAAATGTAGTTCATTGAGGGTTTTTCACATAAAACTAAAAGTTACTCTTCTGTTTTATGACGAACTACGACTTTCTTGGCACTCATAATTATCTTTTAAATTGACAAACATCATATGTGTAATCCAGGACACAGTTCAGACGGAATAAAAAGATAAGTTATCTCTCGCCATTGACTACCATGCATTGTTTTTCCGAAATAAGGTCCCATGAACCGGAAGCGGAGGGGCGGGACTTAGGCTCTCGATGGAGCGATCCCAGACGTAGTACTGAAGGAAAATGAAATTGAGCGGAAGTGCGTAGGAGGGCGCAGCCAGGCTAAAAGAAAAACAGGATAAAGACGATGAAAAACTAAAGATATAAATAGATTTTGTTCGTTTTTGTAACTTTGTGAGAGCTATTTTTTGTTACATTTGGAGGCATTTCTTTTAGGTATTTATTATTTATATATTTATTTTTCTAATACAGAAGACATTATTTCTATAATTATTTCATTCATTATTTTTGAAATCTGTTGAATAACCTCTGAGAAGCCTGTCTGAATTTGTGTCTTGTAATATAACAATTTTCTATCCATACAGAGGAGGCATTTAAATGTATTGAAATTAATAAGGCATCTTTGAGTAAACTTCGAGTATCATTTAAAGAATCTGTTTGCTAGGCCAAGCGTCCTGTTTTTTTTGGTAATCAAAATATGATCACCCTAGTATTCTATTATTATTTCTGTTTTACGTTAAGCACCATCTAACGTCAGGGAATGAATTTGCATGTTCACTCGGCTCATCGTCAGCGAAAACGCTTGGGTGTGAACCAAGCGGCAACATTCTAATCTGAAAAATGAAGCCTACCCGGAAGTGCGAAAAACTGCAATACATCGAAATCCGCAAGAGGCCGGTCAAATGTCCATATGCTCCATGTTAAAATGTCAGTTTTCACAGCATAAATTCATGTTTTTTAATAGTTTGGTCCTAAGGACTTTTATTGTAATCTTCAATATGTTTTGCGTGCCTGACAATGAGGGTGATTTTTTTTTAACTCGTTAGTTTAGATCGTATTTAGATATAAAATGTATGACAAATAAGGGTGGTTAACTTTGATTGACAGCTGATAACGGGCTGCGTTCTGAACATTTGTATTTCTCAAGATTTTCCAGTATGGCGCTGCCCATACCCCCATAAACAGCCTCAAAAGTCATCTTCAGAAAGTCTATGGGTGACGTCACAGATGCTTTGTCCATATTTTTTACAGTCTATGGTGTGAACACAAAAAACGCGTTGAAAAACGCTGACGAATAACGCACACTGATATTTGTCCCGGTGTGTACGGGCCGTATAAGATATCTAGTCTTTATTATGGATATCTATGGCTATAGCAGTTCAGTGCTAAACACTTGTAATCAGAGACAGATGTGAGAATGGCCCATGAGTGAGTATAGTGCACAAACCTGCGATTCTCTGTTCTCCACTTGCAGAGTAAAGACATTCCCATCGCTTCGGTGCCGTTTCCATCAACACGAGGTCAGCGGGTGTCAGCGTCTGCAGGAGCGTCCTTCTGCGCACTAATCTGACCCCACGCTGAGGAATTCATCACTGCGTGTGTGTGGTTCACAGAGAGCTGTGCTGGCGGTACCGATACAGAGCCATCGAAGTGACACGGGAGGAAACAATGTATTTCAATGATTTTAGAATTACTTACATTCCCTAACAAAACCACAGGCAAATACATTTCTCCCATTTTATTTCCGTAAATAGATGCACAGAAACTTTTACCGAATAACCGGCATGAAACGGAAGTTGCGTTTTTTTTCTTCCCTATTGTGACGGGAAACATTTATCAAACAAGATCAAATGTAGACCATCAGAGAAGAGGAAGTTATTCAGATTCAAGATCACCAGGAACATCAATTTAAAGTCCCCCCATGGTGAAAAATGAAAATCCATCCATTTTTAATACGCTTTAAGACACACTATGTGTAAGTTCATAAGTGGACAGCATTGCTGAGTATTTCCTGCTTAAAACTGAAGTGAACCAAAGACAGTCTCAAAACACGGTTTGAAATCTCTGGTGTTTCTGACATCACAAACGACCTTGTAACCAATCAGATCAATGCGTGACATCAACCAGAGGATCTCTGAGTGAGTGGCGGCGGGACTCATTTGCATAATCATAGAACCGCACATATTAAATGAGGCAAGGGTGTCGAGTCACATTCGAGATATTTTAAAGCAAAAGGAAAAAAAGTTTTAAAAATGTCATTTTGGTGTTTAAGTGATCAAATTATTGACTACGGGACTTTAAAACAAGACTGATGTCAATTTTGATTTCATGGTGACTTTAAACTTTGAAGGATACTGCATACGAAAGTGTCGTTCTGAATCCTGGAGCCACTCTAGCATGTCTGAGATGGAGGGACACGCGGCTGATCTGGACACACACGCAGCGACGTCAAGAGTGTCTGTGTTTCTCTCATAGAGCTTGGAAAACAGCCGAAACCTGCTGGCCGACGGCATCTCGCACTCGCTGGAGGGCGTCTCTGTGGACAAACACACCGTTACACCGTGCACTGCTAATGTGGGACACTAACACACTCATATACTTAAGGACTAGAGTACACTTTATGAGTATTTGTACTTTACTTGAGTATTATTTCTCCTGGAAACTTTTGCTCTAACCTCACTACATTTGAAAGACAAATATACTTTTACTCTACATTTCTGTCAAGGTCCAAGTAGCAATGGCCCATAATCCATTTTTTTTTTTTTGGTTTCTATAGGGTTTGACATTCTAGAAGCTCCCAAAGATACTAGTAACTGGTGTGTGTAAGTTACTAGTAACTCAGAGGCATATGGTACTGTAAATATACAATAATGCAACAATAATAAAGCAATGCATTTGCATTTACTCTTTACCTTTGATACTTAAGTAACTTACTTTAAAAAAACGAGTACTTCTGTGCTTTTACTTGTGTAAATATCGGTCTTTTCAACTTCTACTTGTAACGTCATATTTGTGACTTTCACTGAAGTAAGGGAGTTGTGCAAGTTACTTTGTCCACCATTGAAATGATCATGAAACAGGACTCACATGTTCTCTGCTAGTTTCCCGAGCGCTGTATCCACAGCCAGAGAGAGTTTGCAATGAAGCCGTTCGTGTAAACCAGGGAAACTAGCGAGAGGAGTGTTTGCGAGCTGGACATGTTTCAAAGCCTTTAACTGCACTGCAATGTTCCCTATAGAGCTCAGGGAGCTCGCAGTCCGCCAGCGCACTGTCCCACACGGCTTTATTTGCTTGCAGAACCGCAAAGCATTGCTTGAGCTCTTGGTGAAATGATAGTAAAACTGAACTTGACATTTTTTAACTCCGATGCAATTTACAAAGAATTACTATTCTAAAAATGTTAAAGATAGCATTTGAAGCTTATCTGTTAAACACATCATATCTGTAACTAGCGTGTAAAATCATCCCGTTTCCACATGTGAGCTAGACTTCTTCCGGGAAAACGTATCAGTATCATCATCAACATCATCATCATCATCCACCAATGCGCTTGATTCTTTCTGCAGCCGCAAAAGTGAAACACTCAACAATTGGCCAGAATCTTCCTGGAAGGATTCTATTGGTCAGAACGCGGAGCTATTTACAAAGCGACGGTCAAAGCTGCATGCTGATTGGCTTATAAGAGATGTAGCGTTAAATTTGAAATTCCCTTCCTGTTTCCAACCTAACCGCCTCAGTCAGTGAGATGCGCCGTTAAAACTAACACGCACAGGGTTATTGGCGTAAGAAACATTAATTTGATTTAATGAACTAACACATACGAGCGTTATCGTTGCGAGGCTGAAGGAATTAGTCGTGTTTGTTGTTCAGTTTCATCATGGCGCCCAGAAAACGCACGCAAAATGCCAAAACCAAAAAGAATCCCAAAACCCCGAAACTGGAAGCTTTTCTGCTGGATTTCGACGACGAAGGTTTCTTACTTTACTCGCTGTATTCTATATACACAATGTTTAGACCGTATTTGTCTATATTTCTGCTTATTCTTTGTTTTCAGTTCATACCATTGTAGAAAGACTGAAGGAGAAGACGAACAATCTCCTGAAAGATGCGGATAATCTTTATAAAACGGCTCTGATCAAGCTTCCCATGGCGGTGAGGAAGATGAACTGGATCGAGTATTGCAGTAAGACAACACTCTCGCTTTACCACATCTGGCAAGTTATTACAGTAGTCAACATTTCAAGTGGATCAAAACCTTTCATCAAACCATAACGTTAACTTACATATTTTTAACAATACTAACTAGGGTGACCATATTTTAATTGATGCTCAAATGATACTCGAAGTTTACTCAAAGATGCCTTATTAATTTCAATTCATTAAAAGTAAGCTATGCCTCCTTTGTATGGATAGAAAATTGTTATACTACAAGACACAAATTCAGATAGGCTTCTCAGAGGTTATTCAACATGTTTTATTATGACAGGTTTAAAAAAATTATGAATTAAATGATAGAAATATCTCTTCTGTATTAGAATAATAAATAACTAAAAGAAATAGCTCCAAATTGAACAAAAATAGCTCTCATAAACTTGCAAAAACAAACAAAATATATTTATATCTTTAGTTTTCTTCCTCTTTATCCTGTTTTTCCAACATCCTCTTTGTTTGTCCATCTATATTTTACTGTAGAGCTGATCTTTCCCAGCAGTTTTTTGAAAACCAGGACATTTTCATCACTTTATTAAAAAAAACTGCCAGGACATGAAAACAGGACTGTTGGTCACCCTAAACAATACCCGTACTTTGACAAACTTTTTTGACCCACTTCAAATGTTGACGTGTATATATACACACACACTACTGTATGTTTGTAATGTTTTTATTATTATTATTATTATTATTTTAGTTTTTAGAAATAGTTCATGTAAGTTGGTCTTGGTTATGGTCATAAGAGACATGCATAATGTAAACAATTGAAAAAACTGCAAAGCAATAAGAATGTCATGTAACTGTACTTTGATATTCTGACTCACAAGTCTCATTTTACCTTTAGATTTAGAGAAGCCAAAATCACAAGTGGACGATTCAAAGGTACACCCACTAAACAAGTTACTTACACCAACATTTGCCAAATCCATCACTGTTGTTCTTGATTTTAACTCTCTCTCTCTCTCTCTCTAGTTGAGGGAAGAGGCTGCTCAAGTGGAGCTTGCTATTGCTGAGAATCATGCGATTCCCAAATGCACGGGAAAAGGTACTTTTTGTATCCCCCGTCATCTTGTAAAACATCCACTCTGGCATTCTCAAATCTGATTTCCTCTTTCGCCTCATTTGCAGAAGCTAAGAACGGTGCAAATTCAGAGAGGATGAAAACATTGCTCCTCTGAAGTCTGCGGTGAAGAAGGTTTGTGCTTGCATGGGTTTTTAAATTAACATAATGGGCTTTCAAGTAATGTCTAAAGCGCTCCAAAAAGCATATAAACATTTGAAACGGGCCTTTATTATGACGGCAATATATGATAGTTCTAAAAATATCGTATGTGAGCTGTTATACACATTAAAAATATAAACCTTACAGCTTTTTTTGTACCTTATGTAAATAAGAGGCTGCATTAACTTAATGCTATTTTCCTTTTTTTTTTTTAACATGACATCTTTTTGTGATAAAATGCAAGAATATAAGAACTATTTTGAATATAGTGTACATGTGTCTAGTTTTCTATTTTTAAATGAGAATTGAATAGTAAATATAACATTTTCCTGTTAAATTAAATACTCATTTATTTGTATTCCAAGCATATGACATTTTAGCAATCACTGTCCAAATAGGGCTCAAGTAGGACACGTTATCAAAATCAAAAGTTTACACGGAGATAAAAACATTTTTCATAGTTTTTCTAAACTTGAGCAAGGTTTGCGTTCTTGATCCTCTACACACTGTCGTGTAATTGAGCGGCCTTGTCGTGTCTAGTTGAGCGGCCATGTTATTAAGGGTCTTCAGTGGAGCGACGTTGTGTTAGTGGCCACTAAGTTAATAACTGATTATCTTTACAACAGAAGTGAATCAATACTAAAGAGTAACTTAACTTAAACACTCTCTGTTAGGGCTGGGTGATATGGCCAAAAAATTATCACGATCATTTTTTTATATACAGTCGATATCGATAATTATCACAATATACAGTACTGTGCAGAAGTCTTAGGCACACTTGTGTTTTCGCCTCAAAGAAATGGTTTTAAGCCAGTTATTTTTTATATTTTGTTGTAGTGTCTCCATAGGAAATATCAGTTTACGTTTCCAGACATTGATTGTGCCATTAATTGCAATAATCCAGTGAAATCTTTGAATGCACAAGGATTCTGACAACAGCCAATGCTCCACACGGAGGTCGGATCTCACCATCATCGAGTGCATCTGAAATTTTATGAAGAAACAGAAAAAACAGAGACTAAGACCAGAAGAACTGCGGCAACGTCTCGAAGGTAGTGCCTGCCTGCCTGCAAAGCTCTGTGAAAGTTTAAGGCACTTGTGTAAAAATGCTGTAAATGAGTGTTTAAATTATGTAATAATCATAAATAGATTTTATCAATTCACTTATTAGTTAACTTTTAACAGTTAACTAAATCAAATGAATAGGTGTTTAGTACCCTTTACGTTTAAAACAGCTTTTGTCCAGGTATTGCACATAGTTTTTAGTTTTGCAGCTTTTTTCAAGCGTCTTTGCAAACGTTGCCGCAGTTCTTCTGGTCTTAGTCTCTGTTTTTTCTGTTTCTTCATATAATTTTAGATGCACTCCATGATGGTGAGATCTGACCTCTGTGTGGAGCATTGGCTGTTGTCCGAATCCTAGTGCAATCAAAAATTTCACTGGATCATTACAATTAATGTCTGGAAATGGAAACTGATATTTCCTACTGAAACACTACAACAAAATATATAAATAACTGGCTTAAAACCATTTATTTGAGGCGAAAATACTAGTGTGCCTAAGACTTCTGCACAGTACTGTATATCAAATCTTTATTCCTGTCAAGTTTAAAGGCAGATTTTTGCTTTTAAGTGAAAGTTGTATAAACCAGAGTGTAAAATGTGTTTTTAAACTACTCTTTAAATTTATGTTCATTAACAAAAACCGTAACATCTGTAACATTACTTTTTTTTTATGTGGTCTACATAAAACAATCACTCCAATTTTTTTATTTTTTGGCAAAAAGTAATTTTTTTACTGAGTTGTATTAAAATTACCATTGTCATCTAGTCTCATACATTTAGGTCACGATAACCACAGATAAAACCAGGTATATCCTATAACTTAGCACCTCACTATCATGGCATAACTTTATGGTTTTTGTGGTATTTGTATTAAAAACAGTAGCCTAACAGTTAAATACATTATTAAATACTGTACTTATATTCTATTAGTCATTTAATACATTGTCTACATTAATATTATACAAATATGTATATCCCACATTTCATGGTGCAGTTAATATTACTAGGCTTACCTTACAGTAAATCCATGGTAGGCTAAATGGATTCAGTATCAAGTCAGATTCTGACTGTATCGTTGCACGCAGTGTTTCTCCTTTTTGTCAGCGGTGTTTTATCTGCCTTTAAACTGGTTCAAACTTGACGTTTGTGTTCTTGGTAACACTTTACAATAAGGCTTGTTAGTTAACCTTAGTTAACTACATTAGTTAATATGAACTAATAATGAATAGCACATATGCAGCATTTGTTAATCTTTGTTAATGTTATTTTTAACATTTACTAATACTTGATTAAAATCTTGTTAACATTAGTTAATGCACTGTGAACTAACATGAACAAACAATGAACAGCTGTATTTTCATGAACTAACATTAACAAAGATGAACAAATGCAGTAGCAAATGTATTGCTCATGGTTAGTTCATGTTAGTAAATACATTAACTAATGTTAACTAATGAACCTTATTGTAAAGTGTTACCGTGTTCTTCGCTGAACTTGAGCGCTTCTCACTGGATCTCGTGAGCGAGATGATCAGAGAGCGAGTTTGCGTGAGCTTGCTTGCGCTGCCGTTTGAACTTTGACCCGAGCGGATAAATGCTCCGTGTGGCGCGCGTGGTTCAAATGAGTTTCGTTGCGCTTTTGGCGCATAAACATTATCGAACATTCATCGACCTCTTGATATTGTTCTATCAGGAATTATATTGCGATAATTATCGTTTTATTGCCCAGCCCTACTCTCAGTTACTGTAATCTCCTGTTATCACTCTAAAGCTGCTGTGAAACACCTGTACTGTTACAGCGCTTTATAGATGAATGTCTTGACTTTACATTAGCGGTAGCATAGTCTAAGCTTCAATTTATGCATTTGACAGACAAATTCAACTTTTTATCAGTTAATGTACTCTGATAATTAATGTACATACTCGTGACCTTTCCCTCCCGAGACTCGTGCTTTACTGTTTACGCTGCAGTTATTTGCATCTGAGTAAACGCTTTGTGTACAGAAGCCTAACTCTGTTTCTCTTTAATGTGTCTGCTGTAGAAGAAGGCCTCAAAGAAGGCGCCGTCGACATCCAAGAAGGCCAGAGCGCTCTCCATCAGCAAACAGAGCAACACTATCCAAAGGTACACCGGGGGTGCTTCTCATTTCTTATTTGTGCATCCTCGCTTCCTTCCCTTGCTTCCTTTCCTTGCGTCTCAGCTCCACCCCCTGTAGGACGCGAGGAAAGGAGGACAGAGGGAATCGAATAAAACCTTTTTTATATTCATTGGAATACTTGATCACTCGAGCGTCACTCCACAGTGTCATCAGCAGCGCTAAAAGGATCTGCCCTTATGTTGTTGAAGTTTGGTTATTTAAAGGATTAGTTCACTTTTGAAAACTTTTGCTGATAATTTACTCACCCCCATGTCATCCAAGATGTCCATGTCTTTCTTTCCTCAGTCGAAAAGAAATTAAGGTTTTTGATGAAAACATTCCAGGATTTTTCTCCATATAATGGACTTCCATGGGAACCAGATGGTCCAAGCTCCAAAAGATCGTTAATAACAGTTTCAGATGCAGCTTCAAATGTCTTTAAACGACACCAGACGATGAATAAGGGTCTTATCATGCGAAACGATGGGTTATTTCAAAACTTATTCCAAAAATGTAACATTTCTAAGGACAAATGGTAGCCTAGCTCTATTCTGGAGGCGCGTTGTAACGTCACGTAATACGTAATTGCGTTCAAAAGGTCACGGCGACGTAGCTGGAAGTACAGAGTCAGTAAGTTGAACACATAGGTTGAACGTGCAAACTAACTCAAACGCCGTTTACAAAAAAAAGGAAATAAAGGGTAAAATAACGATGTCGGACGATTTTGATTCTGTACTTCCGGCTACGTGGCCCATGACCTTTTGAACGTAATTACGTATTACGTGACGTTACAAACACGCCTCCAGAATAGAGCTAGGCTACCATTTGTCTTTAGAAAAGTTACATTTTTGGAATAAGTTTTGAAATAACCCATCGTTTCGCATGATAAGACTAGTGCTGTGTTGAGAAAAATCGATTCACCAATTCTGAATCGATTTTCATATTAATTTCTAAAGATCGATCCGTAACTCAGAGAATCGATTTATTAATAGGCCTACATTTTCCCCGTGAACTTTAACTTGGCGCGACCGGGAGATCCCTTTGTGCGCTTTCTGAGCTTTCACTCAGCGCGCACATTGTTATGACAACGGACTTTGAGTCATTAAACCGTTCATTCAACGAACACGTTCAAAAAAGCAGATTGATTCATTAAAATAGATGCAATGAAACAACTTCAAGGTGTTAATTATTTTTAACTTTGAGTTCCACTTGTCAAGGCTCAGCTGAGCAGCGCGTCGCATGGGCAACGCTGAAGCTGATGCATATGGCATTGATTCAATGCGTGACTCGCTGATTTTATTTCCCCGCGGCTTCCTCGCGCTGTGGGATGCTGACCAGCGCTGCTGCTGACGAGCATTTATGGTAAATACCCGTAACATGAGTGTTAAAAGGATGATACAACAACTATTTCGCTTTCCTTTGACACGGCAACCTTTCCACGAATGACTTCAGACGCAGGTAATCGCACGCGCTCTGCCGCTCTCTCTCATTCACTCTTTGCTTAGCCTCTGTAGGCTACACATCACCACGATAAACAGTCTCGTTATCATTATGAACTTGTCGAACATTCAATACAAATGCATGAAGTTCAAAACAAGAAGGGTATAGCCTTATAAAAAACGTGAATATCACGGTTCCTGCGGTTACTTGCAATCCTCCTGCTGATATAGCCTATACCTCTGCGTCCTCTGTCGTCTACACCAGTGCACGTTTGTGAAAGCAGTTGTATCAACATGGAAGGGGGATTGTTCTTTACAATCAATTCTACATTAATTTGCAGTTGAATGTCTAATAGTATCAAAATATGTTGCATAACCACAGTCCTGTAATTCAGGTAACAGCTGAAAAAAAATGCTTTTTTTCAGAAACAATTATCTAAATCTCGATAATCACCCTGGTGTTGTTTAAAGACATTTGAAGCTGCATCTGAAACCGTTATTAATAGTGGTGCACGATATATCGGCCGCTGATATAACATCGGCCGATTTGGTAAATTTTTTTATACATCGGTATCGTTCCGATGTCAAAATAGGGCCGATGTGAACAGGCCGATGATCATTCCTGTGTATTTGACGTGCGTGTAGATTTGAGTGTGGGGGCTGGGATGTTTGTTTTTACACGAGCGTGCGCGAGTCCGTTTAAAACGTCAAGCGCTTGAAGACTGGAACTGGCGCACTGTTTTCTGTCAGCCTAATGCGTATTTTTGTCCCGTCAAAGCCATATTTGACCGGTAAGTGATGTAGATGAGTGACTGCTTCGCTTGTTTAACTGAGGGAACGAGAGAGTGAAAGCACCGGTCGCGCAGCGTCGTCTTCAAACGGTCTCTCTCTCCCTCACTCGCGCATGTTTATGAATTGAGTTGACTGAATATCTTTGAGAATACACGATGGTAAAAGTTGTTTTTTCTGAACTACTGGTTGTGAATTGTGCTAAAATAGCGTTACCTTATCTTCTCTGAAAAGCTTTCCACACATCAGATCAGATGACAAACCACACTTTCAATAAACCAAAAAAAAAAATCTACCTGGTGATGAAATGTTTTCCGTGTCGAGAACTATAAAAAATAGGTCGAGACAAATCTCAGTGCAATGTCCTAAACTGCCTGGATAATCACACAACGTGTGCCGTCACCGTGCTCCGTTAATGACACATCCGATTCGCGAACTAATGACTCATTTGAACCGATTCACTTTAATGAATGGTTAAAACAACTGATCTGTCCTTCACTGAACTCAAGAGACATAAATCGGAAACACTTTACAATAAGGTTCCATTTATTAAAGTGTACATTTATTAACATTCTATTAATATTAGTTTTTAATTTAATATTATAATATATTAAATATATATTTAATATTAGATTTACTCCATGATAAAACCACCCCAGCCCAGTCATTCTAGAATGATTCATTCTTTCCAAATAGAGATATTCAAGTAATCTGGTGAAATTGTTTTTATCACAATATATATCACAGAAAAATAAAATATCAAAAATTTGAAAAATCAATTTTTTTACCAATTTCGTGCAGCCCTAATCCTCGCTATGTGTTTTCTATGCAGAGATTCTCGACACCGGTAAATATCGGTATCGGCAATAACAGCAATATTAATATCGGTTATCGGCATCGGCCACAAATTTTCACATTGGTGCATCACTAGTTATTAACGATCTTTTGGAGCTTGGACCGTCTGGTTCCCATGGAAGTCCATTATATGGAGAAAAATCCTGGAATGTTTTCATCAAAAACCTTAATTTCTTTTCGACTGAGGAAAGAAAGACATGGACATCTTGGATGACATGGGGGTGAGTAAATTATCAGCAAAAGTTTTTTCAAAAGTGAACTAATCCTTTAATAAATCCATAATAAATAATAATAAAGATAGGCTATACTGTTGAAATATCTGAGATGTGTGGTTTATATAAACTGCAAAGGTAAAGTATAAATTAAAATGATTGTGACCAATGTGAAGGGGGAGGAGAATTGACACGTGCGTCACGTTTAGTCAATATAACAGTTCCGTGTAGGATGCACCTGTGTATCCTCGCTTATGACTCCTCAGGAAGCCTCCTAACTCCTCGATCCTCGACTCATCATGGTGCAATTAGAGAATTGAGATGTCCTTCAAGATGGCTGAGCTTGAATCGGTTTCCGGGTCATAGGAGGGAAGACGGAGGAGCGAGGAGAGAAGGAGGGATATTGAGAAGCACCCCATGTGATCGGCACTAGTGGTGGAGTGGGGTGCCGAGTTCACGGTTTGACCAGGTTTTTGAGCCTGATTGAGAATGTTCTGGAAAGTGATTTTGAGGCTCTCTGTGATGGTACCACGAGTCGTCGCTCATTGACTGATCGTAGGCTAGGGATGTAGACTTGTAGTAATGAGTGGAAGTAGGAGGGAGCTGATCCTGTGTCCAATCTGTACGCAAGTGTCAACGCTTTGAACTTGATGCGAGTGGTAGAGTCCGAACCGATTTTGAAGGCTGATACCGATACAAATATTTGTTGGTTTTAAAATCATATATATATTATTTTTCAGGAATGCGCAACAAAACTAACAGATTTCCCCAATATTAGTTTGTCCCTAATAATAGTTGTACTTATGTATGAGTTTTAACTAAAATATGATGATTCATTTTAAAAAGAAACTTGTTTCTTTTATTGTCACATACAGAACAGAGGAACCAAAGCTCTTTAATGTTAACGTTCAGCGGCCTTCCACTGATGATAGTGGCATTAGCTTGCTTTGTGGTTAGCTAGTCTATGATGAGCCATAATTTAGCAATGGATGGCGTCATACTGCAAATTGTAAAATATACATAACAGGCCAAGTAGAGATGATGTCTCATTGCTATAACTGTCGCATGCTATTAAAGAAATACACCAATCACATTGTCAAAAGTTAAAAGGACAGTCAGTCAACTACACTGTAACAAAGCAATGTAATTATTACTAGCTAATTCCATTTCACTAAGATTATTTAACAGCAGCAAAACTGGACATGATGGTCACAAATTTTGTCATGTTTATTTCAGTTAAGAGAACTGATGGGGATGTTCTTTTAATTGTTATTCAGGCAATGTATGTCTTGTGATCAACTCACCATGAACACAATTCACAGATGAACTTACTCGTGGATAACAGGTTCTCTGCCCGACTCTGGCTGGTTCTACGTCCACATTAATCCGGATACATTTGAAAATGGCGTTTTCATTTAAAAACGCTCTTCATCCACACTTGCGTTTTCAGGAGTTTTCCGACGTTTCAGTGTGGATAAGAAACTTATTATAATAGCACATATTAAGTAACATATTTTAGCTACAGTGTAAAATTGAATAACACAACACGCACAATACCGATAAACATGAATATCTATTGCAGGGTTTCCCATACAGTCATTAATTTGTGGCGGCCCGCCACAATATCAACGCTGACCACCACGCATTGATTTTCAGGCTTTGGGTTTGGGTTGATTTTTCAGGCTCTTGGGTTAAGGATTTGGAATTTTAGGTTAATTTTTATTTGTAAACAATTCAGCACAACTCCAAAAGGAAGGACACTTTGCGGCAAAAAAAGTGTTTGTTCACAGTATTTGTATTTATTCAAGACATTGTGATATAGGTTTCAAAAACCGACCACTGAGATGAACGAAAATGTCTTGCAAAGTGCACAGTACCAGAAAACAAAAAACAAACATAGCCTAACATTTCTGGACTTAGGCCTAATATTAAGATAAATACATAAAATTAAGAGAAATACATAAACAAATAATCTGGCACCTCTAGGGTCATCATGTCCACCAAGCCATGTTTTGTCAGCCTTCAAAAATCTGTATGGTTTTAAACCCAATACATATATTTCAAATATTCATATTCCCATTCATAAAATCAAATTTTGGGGGTTTGCGTCGTGCTGCATATATAATACCTTACCTCTCTGCCGTCATGCGCGTGCTGCATATATAATTCTATTATATATATGTGTATTATTATTATTAACTGTTGGCAAACTAAGATTGTTTGTAGAATTTGTCAAATTCTTATTTTTACCTGGGTGCGCTTTCCCATACTGTTTCCTTGTGTAAGCAGCTGAAACATTTATTAAACATGTAGAATACTTTCCAGAGCATTACATATAGTATTATAAATTCAAACGTTTGTGATATGAAAAAAAAAAAAGATTAACTGAACACGGAACAGTTTTTCCTATGAGTGAGACTGGAAAACCCGTAGTGGATTAGAGTGGAGTGATAACAGAACGCTTAGAGTGCAGAGAGGAACGGGCGTTTGCTCCTGCAGTCCTGGCTTTGCGTCCGCGCCGTTAGTGGATTTTTTAACTAATTTGCGGTAAAACTAGTCGATCACAAATGGTTCATCAGGTTGATCTATAGATAAACTCATCTTTTAGGGATTTGACCGGCCGGGTTCACACTTCAGGGTTTTTTTTTTTTTGGCCGATTCAGATCAACTCCAAAAAGGAGGACAAATGAGTGTCCGGCTTGAGGCTGCGCCGGACACGGAGCGTAAAATCCGGACTGTCCACCCTACGTGCCATCCAGATAGTGCATTTGATTGTGGTTGAATGAGAAGTATACCATTCCGGTGTGTACACGGTGCATCACACCTGCAAGATTGTTGCCATTAACTCTATTCAGAGCTCTCAAGTGTCGCGCATTTGATCGTCAGTCACTCGTTTCAGTCTTTTGTATTTATCTCGCGTAAAAACTGTTTAGAGTAATTATATTTAATATGCAGTAGCGCCCACAATGTCTCTCTCTCACGTGATTCTTTCACTCCTGCTGCCCGTCTTCAAAACTTGAGAGCCCTGCTATTTAATTCAGCATAGCAGCCTACATACCAGGAAGGTATCATTCAGGATTATGAGTTATTTTTATTTTTTGATTAATCATTTTGATGAATTATTAAATTTGACAGCACAAATGTTTAGAGTATATAGACAAGAACCATACAAAGGTTTTTGTTAAGCCTGGGTACACTCATTTTCTTGTCAGTGCCCTCACAGATTCCTGCAGTTAAGTACATTTATATTCCAATGTAAGTTATTGATAACATGCTTACAATATGGGCCCCTGCGGCACATATAAGCACCCCCCAACCCCGTTAAACACCACACCACTACGAATAGAATCTACTTCTGTGGGAAACACTGTATTGGTACAACATGGATCACATGACTAAACTTGCATCATTGTTTTCAAATACCTCCGGCTTCACAGTCCACACTACAATGTGAAAAGGGTTTTCTAATTTATCCACGTTGGAGAGCGTTTTCCAAAAGATATGTTTTTATTGACTTAAATGGTGTCTCGAGTGTGGACGGAAGGCCAAAATGGAGAGAAAAATATACCTTTTCACATTGTAGTGTGAAAAATATACCTTTTCACATTGTAAAACGAAAACGTATTAGTGTGGACATGGCCAGGATCAGCAGTTTGCAGAATGTGTGGTGTTCTAAACGAGTGTTGCCAACATGGATGGTGTAGAGGGCCGTCCAGTGGACAAACTATACTACTCCAACACTGATGACATGGTTGAAGCGTGTTTCCTCTGTATTTTATTTATGAAATATTCAATTATTGGCCATTTTAACTGCCGATGCCGATAGTTTGGAAAATGCCAGATACATCACTCGATTCTCTCCGAGTTTCACCTCTTCCACGGTTAAAATTGTTTCACATGCAATTTCCAGGATAGTTTGGAATTGCGTGTGTGCCGAGCTCCGTGGGGTCCGGTCCGCTCCACCCAGATCATCACGCTTTTCCTCCCAGAAGCCAGTGTTCACTTCTCAATCCGCTTGCTTTCTGTTCACAGATCTACAAGGAAGCCGCTGATCACTCCTGCGAGAAGCTTCCTCGAGGCCTCGAGTCATCGGCTCCACGCCGCTCATCACGCCACGCTTCGACCCCAGGTAAGGAACTTCACATCATGCGGCTTTGAATTTAATTAATTAAATCAATTCGCTTTTATCCGCAATTAAATTAATTAAATATATGTATTGCCTTTTCAATGCAATCACTGTGCATTAAGACAGTTTTGTATGTTTAATACGCAAATTAGGCAGTATCTGATTAAATCTGCATACTAGAACTGAAATCTGAACATTTTGCTAATAAATAAGTCTATGTTTTGAGTTCTTTTTTTTTTTATTCTCTTTTTATCCCTCCATAAATCAGAACATGATGTCAACAGACAGAAATCATATTTTTACCATATTACCCTGTGAATCAGGCAAGTGATGTATGAAAACCTCAGTAAAACTGCTCAAACTAAACGCTGGCAATCTCAGGCTGCATCTAACGATTATTTTTGTTGTCGATTAATCTATCGATTATTTCTTCGATTAGTCGACTAATCTAACGATTATTGTTTCGATTAATCTAATGCATATTTTTTGGATTAGCTGATTTGGATTGGGAAAATTTCCAATAAATAATAAGTACAACTTCTACCATTAGTATATCAAACTTTTATTAATTCATTTTCTGAAAAATACATAGAAATTTACCAGTATAAAAAATAAAGTGCCATTATTAAAATCCAAGCAACACTTTAGTGCATCATGTAACATTAATTTCACATAAATTCTGCCAAACACAGCGCAAAAAATACATTAATATGAAGGCATTAAGTTGTTTAAAGGAGCAAAGTACAACATAAACAGTGCAAAATAGAAAGAGGTCCTTTTTATGGAAAGAAATATTGCACACAGCTTTGTCTCTTCCTGAGTAATAAAACAAGCACAACAATAACATCATAAACATTTTTAATAATAAAATATATGAATGCTACCAATATATCAGCTGTATTTTGAAGAGTAGGTAGTGCATCTGTATATTATTTTAACATGAAATGATGAATGACAAAAAAAGTTTTTCAGAAAGGGTAATGAAATATGCAAATATTTTAAACTTTATTTGTAACTAATGGTACTATTTCATAAAATGTCCGATGTATACAATCACAGACCTATTTAGGAAATGTGTTTATTATAGTCTGTAATTAATTACTATAGTGGGAATATGATTTACTCAATTAACTTGTTCGAAATGCACTTGTTTTTTTTTTTTTTTTTGCAAAAAGGTTCACATACACTAGATTACAGCCTAAGGTACTGTTAATATGTAAATATAACGTTATCGTTTGTTTTTAAAGATTCGGATTTCTCCCTTAATAATTCCTAAAAAGCTGATATCTGTTATTAGCAATGAAACTGACTGCACAATGAATCTTTCATAATATCGATTTGCCAATGCAGAATTCAGCACTGAACAAAAAGTCTATTTTGAGCCGTAGGAGATTCTATCTTAAATGCTTCCGATTGGCCAATGCATTCAAGAAATCAACACATATGTCTGTGATTGGCTACATTGTTAAACGCTGCAAACATGATATAATAGACTCCGGCCTGTAAATAGTTTTTATTTTGTTTTAGTGGTTCTTGTTGCTTTTGTGCAACAGATATGTGACAATTTACTAGTTTTGAAATGTTCAATTTATAGAATTCTATTTTGTGGGAGTCCGCGAATAGTTTTATTCTCCCGCAAACAGCACACACACAAGTGCGTTAACGTTACTGTCTGTGCCCGCACTCGTCGGCCATCAGATACAGCGCCTCATTCTGTTGAGTTGGGTCCCGCGGGAGTGCAGGTATTTAGTCTACATGTGCATACATAACTTTTAAAAACTAGCTATTTAAATGCACTGATTGAAAGCTTCGTTGACAGATTTGAAGTTGAAGTTATAAATGAAAGTCCATTATTGTCGCCGAATGGGGCAATAAATTACATCTGCATTGTTAGCATTATCATTATTACCTAGCATACAAGCTGTAATAGCTGAAAAAAGAAAGTATAACCGCAACAACTCCAAAATCTCACTGGAATAAAGCCTACACTTGCCCAGCTGGCTCGTCGTTTTGAGTTCGCAGTCTCACAGGATGTTTCTCGATGACAGGATGATGCTCGTTCATAGCAGTGGTACGTTACTGCTTTGCATAGGGAACAAAGCACCTTTCTGTTCGGCTGTAGTTTAAAGTATTCCCATATTTTGGATGATCGTGGTCTGGCTTTATGTGATAATATGTGTGACTTTGTGTAATTTTCACCATGAGCTGGAGCAGAAGCTGCCATGACTCGATATTTAATTGTAAATAATGAATTCCGATCACATTTCACACCTGGCTTTACATGCTGTCAGACGTCCTCATCGAAATCGTAACAATTGTATGCAAATTAATATGATCAAAGTTAGAGCTGTGTTTCGATTCAAATTTCAAGAATCGAATTCCGATTCTCAAGATCTTGAATCGATTATCATTATTCGATTCGATCCGATCGATTTTCGAGATTTAGATCATTGTTTCTGAAAAAAGCATTTTTTTCCAGCTGTTACCTGAATGACAGGACTGTGGTTATGCAACATATATTGATACTAGACATTCAACTGCAAATTAATGTAGTATTGATTGTAAAGAACAATCCCCCTTCCATGTTGATACAACTGCTTTCACAAACGTGCACTGGTGTAGACGACAGAGGACGCAGAGGTATAGGCTATATCAGCAGGAGGATTGCAAGTAACCGGAACCGTGATATTCACGTTTTTTATAAGGCTATACCCTTCTTGTTTTGAACTTCATGCATGTGTATTGAATGTTAGACAAGTTCATAATGATAACGAGACTGTTTATCGTGGTGATGTGTAGCCTACAGAGGCTTCGCAAAGAGTGAATGAGAGAGAGCGGCAGAGCGCGTGCGATTACCTGCGTCTGAAGTCATTCGTGGAAAGGTTGCCGTGTCAAAGGAAAGCGAAATAGTTGTTGTATCATCCTTTTAACATTCATGTTACGGGTATTTACCATAAATGCGCGTCAGCAGCAGCGCTGGTCAGCATCCCACAGCGCGAGGAAGCCGCGGGGAAATAAAATCAGCGAGTCACGCATTGAATCAATGCCATATGCATCAGCTTCAGCGTTGCCCATGCGACGCGCTGCTCAGCTGAGCCTTGACAAGTGGAACTCAAAGTTAAAAATAATTAACACCTTGAAGTTGTTTCATTACATCTATTTTAATGAATCTGCTTTTTTGAACGTGTTCGTTGAATGAACGGTTTAATGACTCAAAGTCCGTTGTCATAACAATGTGCGCGCTGAGTGAAAGCTTTTAATGCGCACAAAGGAATCTCCCGGTCGCGCCAAGTTAAAGTTCACGGGGAAAATGTAGGCCTATTAATAAATCGATTCTCTGAGTTACGGATCGATCTTTAGAAATTAATATGAAAATCGATTCAGAATTGGTGAATCGATTTTTTTCAACACAGCACTAATCAAAGTATGGGAAACATGACATTAAGGTTTAATTTGTGTGTATTCGATAGAGTTGTTCAGATACTAGTTACGGAAATGCCGCGATAACAATACAAATTCTGGAATCGGTATCGGTGAGTACTTCTATCCGCGTTATACACGCCAGCTTTGCTTACAGCTGCAAAACGGAGATCAACTCTTCTTCGCTGCTCTAAACAGTGGTTGCTAGTGGAAACGCAGGAAGTCTGTGCTGTTGCCCAGGGTACCCGCGGGTCTTAAAGCCTTGAAAAAGTCTTGAATTTGATCATCTCAAATTAAGGCCTTAAAAGCCTTGAATTTAGTATACAAAGTCTTGGATTTCGTTACAAATGTCTTATATATCTTGTTTGCCTTTCCTAGGATTAAGTTCATAGTCATACCGTAACAAAATTAACTGTTACTAATGTAGGCTAATTCAAAATGTATGCAGCGTTTAATGCCCCTCGCGCTCCACGTTATGGCAGAAAAGCAGTTGTGTGCGCACCTGTTACTATGGTTACTAGGCAAGTGAGGTACAGGACAAGATAGCCTAGTTTAAGCTTCTGTGGCCACAAATGACAGAATTTAAACCCTAAATTAGAGCTTTTCTGTTAAAAGAACATTTTCCTACCGGTCTTTTCAATAGTATCTGGCAACCATGCGCGCGCTCTCTCTACACTGCTGAAGAAGCGCGGATTATCTGAAAACACAGACAAGCTGGAGTGCAGCAAGCTTTAAGATTTTCCACATAAAGTGTCATTCAGTCGGTCTGTTTTCTGTAACGAGCCGCTTTCGCTGTTTGTGCGACTAAATCTGCGATCAAAATGCAGGCTGATATCCAGCAGTGTTCAAACGAGCAACAATGCAATGTTTCCTGACTATCCACACGATTTCAAATGTGACATTGATTTTATACAACAGTAAAAAACAATAGATAAATGGTAACATTAATGTACATGTACTACATTTAAAACAGCATCGTCAGGCTTGCTGATGAAATATATGGCTTTGAATGAATTGTGAGATTCAATAAATTAATGACTCAAAGACTCACTCATAGAGTTATCGCCACCTAATGGCGATTTTAATGTTTTTTAACATTGCATATATTTAATGAACATTGTTTTATTTAAAGCATTATTTTTTTTAAAGGTATTATAACGGTAAAGAGTGCAGTCTAAGTGGAAGAGAGAGGGATACAGGGGTACGGCACTATAAAACATTGGAGAACCACTGAACTTAGGAAAAGGGATAATTATGTAGAACTGCACAAGGGCTACTGCTAAAGAGTGAAATCTCAATAATTTATCATATGCTTAAAGGTGGGGTTTACTGCTTTTTTTCTTTGCATGATTGTGTTTATGGGGTGCAATATAGCATGTGTCCGTGGTTTTTCTTTTTTTAAAAGTCTTATTTTTCATAAATTTCACCTTTATTGTCAGCCGCGCTCTCCTCTGTCCCCTGAACGACTGGTTCACTTCCTGATTCTATTAAAACACTCCCTCAGAATGACGTTGTGGGCTCAGATTGGTTCGTTGGGCCGGTGTGTGTGTGATTGGCTAAACTGTCACTCACGTTGTCCGGAAGGTTAACGCCCATTACCTTTACGGGAGACGCGAGCTCCGGTCCAGAAGTAAATATATGTCGAGACTGCAGTATCAGTTTGAGGCAGAATCAGACCGAGAAAGCTGCGATGAAGAGAGTCAAACAGAACCTCACCACACACGGCTCTTAATAAAGGTTTCTGAATGATAATTTGCTATATTTTTTAACTTTCTGCACGTTTTACATAATATGTATCTGACTGGCAACAATAGCGACTGGCTGGCTACTAATGTTATACTCAAACAGCGTTGGCAGGTTTACGTTCTTGATCAAATCGAAAATAACGTCATAAAACATATTTAACATGAAAAATACGTTTACAACATTAGTACTTATACAAAATTCAGGTCCATAATGTTTGTACACGTTTGTCGACACAAAATAGCATAACTGCTAGCCCATAAAGCCTATAAAGCCAGCGCTGGCATTTTAAAAATAATAAAACACAAGGCTACGTCTGGAATTATACATGCAAATACATTTAAAATGATTAAGTCTTAGCCTACTTACAGGTTGTGTCCGGTTGTGTCTGCCTCTTGTTTTAAAATTGGATCTGCTTCATGTTTAGTAACAGTTTCTTGTTGAATTTTGAACTCGTGGAGATTCTGGAAGCTGTCTTCCGTAAAATGCGCAGCACAGAGAGCTAGATTACGATCGTCACTTTCAGGAACATAATCAAACATAAATTGTATCCATTGTTGTCGAAGTACAGCGTCCGTGGGAAGTTCGAACACAGAAGACCTGACAGCTGCGTGAACAACAACACACTCGACGAGGAGCTGCTGAAATATGATCATGGCCTTTCCTGCATATTCCGGAGGGAGGGGTTGATGCAAATGTGTGGGTTAGTGACGTACCATAACCCAGCTGTAGTCCAAAACGAGTCGTTTTTGTAGGCAATTATACTTCCTGATTTTTAAAAGACAATATCTCTGCTTACACTAAACTTTCAGCGCTGCAACTTTGCAGATACTGTTCATGCACCAACAGCAACATTACACACTATTTAAAATCAAAAAAGTGAAATCGCAGTAAACCCGCCCTTTAATTGAATTGGCCTAGAGAGAATAATTATGACATTTTCTGTCTAAAGACTACATATAAAATAACGACCAAAAGTAAAGTAACTGCAGTTTGACTAAAAGTTGACAAAAATGCTAAGACTTTTTGTCAACTACAACTATAAAAAACAGGATGACTCAAATGTGATTAAGATCCATAAGCATTTTCGTCTGAAGACTAAAGCCCTATTCGCACGGGATTAGTATTACCTGGGAACCACATGTGAATTTGAAATTACCCACCCACATCTGAATTTCGTGTGGCGCATTCGCACGGGATAAGCGAAGCCTGTGATTTTACTCGAACTTACTGACTTATCTCCCGAATATGATGTCATTAGGCTATTGCTTTGAAATGTCTTGTCATTATTCAGTCCTTCCAGAAAAACGCGGCGTTTTTTTGTGATTGTTGCGGGCAAAAATCCTTGATTACGCGGCTCGTTTTCTTAAAAAATGCGATGGAATATGCGGGATATTTATGCAATTTTATGCGATGAAATTGCGGGAACTTGCAAAAATTGCGGGAACTTGCAAAAACTGCGGTTTGATGAAAAAGAGAAAAAAAGTGATTCCCCCCCAACACCCTGTTCTCACTAGGCTACTACCTAATGTAAAGAGTCATTTCTTATTACTTTCTTTGATAAGCAAATTTCTCATCTTGTTTTATTTTTATTGAATTTTCAAAATCACAGAGTTTGATATCAAGTTCTTGACATTTCTTTTACACATTTTCTGATAAGTATAACATTTGATAAGTAAAACATGAGACAACAATAATTTGGGAAAAAAAAACACGAAAAAGAAAAAGAAAAAAAAAGATAGAGGGCATCACAGACATATATTAAATTCCTTTAGCAGAGATACAGATCTTTTGGGCTTTTCAATTTTTTATTTATTTATTTATTTATTTTTTTTTTTTACAGACTCAAAATACATTTTAAAGGCTGTTTTGAAATGAGCAAAGTTGGGTTTTGAGTTACTCCACTTAGTTTGATGAATATGAAATTTTCCTAATAATAGAAACAAATCTATAACATACATTTTTCTTATAGGAAAGTCAAAATCATTTGTATGAAGATGACAAATTTAAGACAAGGTTGCAATTCATTTTAAAACCTAGAAATCGAGACATCTCATTCCAAAAGATTGAAGAATATGGACATTCAAAGAATAAGTGCACAATAGATTCTCTTTCACAATTTCAAAAACAGCAAAGTTTTGTTTCAGACTGTAACGAGTGTAAATAAGTTGTGGCCCCTTTAAGAGCTGCGCGCTGAACTGTCTGCAGTGTTATATGTGCGCCTCGAACACCCCATGTGTGCGGGTAATTTCTGTTTGATGCTTCTTTTATCTTTTTTTTGTTTATGTGACGGTAGAACATGTGACAGAATGTTATATGAGTTAGATTTGTGAGATGTCAATCGCCTCCGCGAGTCTGTCTGGCCGCTGCAATAACTTCAGCTGTGAGCTATCCTGTCGCGTAATTGCGTCACTTCATAACGTTCCCATGGAAACAGGGGAAATGGCTGCTCTTGTATGAAGCAAACGCAACATTTTTCAACTTTCTGCTAAGATATATGTGACTTTTTTGCAACGAAAATGCGAGGATTATGAAATCATGCAAACCCCGCATATTTTGCACCGAAATCGGCAATTTATGCGGCGAAAGTGTGGCTTATTTGAAAAAATGCGGCCCCCGCATAAATATGCGGACTTTGGCTGATTTTGCATTGAATTCAGCGATCGCATAATCGCGTTTTTCTGGAGGGACTGATTATTATGTCTAGCTGTATATAATAAACAGAAGAATTGTCCTTACCGTATGCTGCTAAACATGTCATTCATCTCAATCTAATCGTTCTTTTTGTTTTTGCTCTTATGGTTTTCAGCTTTC
>JAQIUQ010001004.1:0-65000 GCA_030378365.1 Hybognathus amarus | reverse complement strand
ATAATCCAGTGAAATTTTTTTAATGCACAAGGATTCTGACAACAGCCAATGCTCCACACGAAGGTTCGATCTTACCATCATGGAGTGCATCTAAAATTATATGAAGAAACAGAAAAAACAGACTAAGACCAGAAGAACTGCGGCAACGTTTCCAAAGACGCTTGAAAAACCTGCAAAACTAAAAACTATGTGCAATACCTGGACAAAAGCTGTTTTAAACGTAAAGGGTACTAAACACCTGTTGATTTGATTTAGTTAACTGTTTAAAGTTTAATAACTGTTAATTATCGTTAACTGATAAAAGTGAATTGATAAATAAAATCTATTTATGATTATGTAATTATTTTTGAAAACATTCTCATTTACAGCATTTTTACACAAGTGCCTTAAACTTTTTCACAGTACTGTAGCTTTGCAGGCAGGCACTACCTTCACGAGCAGTTGCCGCAGTTCTTCTGGTCTTAGTCTCTGCATCTGAAATTATGTGAAGAAACAGAAAAAACACTCAATGATGGTGAGATCTGACCTCTGTGTGGAGCATTGGCTGAAAATTTTCACTGGATTATTACAATTAATAGCACAATTAATGTCTGGAAATGTAAACTGATATTTCCTACTGAGACACTACAACAAAATATATAAATAACTGCCTTAACCATTTCTTTGAGGCAAAAATACTAGTGTGCCTAAGACTTCTGCACAGTACTGTATTTATCTCAATAACAGCAACAAGCAATAATTATAACTGGTTCAAATAAAGTATCAGAGCAAGTGATCAAATGTGTTTTATTGAACAACACTGTTAAAATACACCTTGTAAAATAAATGAGATAAACATAACTTGTGTACATTTACGTATAGTAAGAAATGCCTACATTAGCGCCAACGGCCTGGTGATCGCTGCTCTTACAATCCTTGCTTAATATCGGCCAAACAACATGAAATTCAAATGTCCACTTAATCTTTAATATCTGGTCACTTCTCTATAATAGAAATGCTACAGCTGAATTTATTTTGTGAATTTAGTTTTCTATAAAACAATTCAATATTATTCGCTTCGCTAATGTGTTATTCTACAAGCACTGCATGGCCTATGCACACTAACTTGCTTGATGATCGTTAGTTTTGTGTATGTATGTGTTAAGTGTGTCCCGCGTAAGGTGTTGTGCGTTGCCATGGCGTTCACGCACACACGAATCCACTGTGATGGAACCTCAGTGTTTGACCACGAAACATTGCAAGCGTAGGCGGGTCCCATGAGCCGAAGCTTCCCGATGAAAGCCATGCTAAACTTAAGATCATTTTGGAAAGACCGTTTTGGAGGATGTAGCGAATATTCTTCAGTTTTATGTAAAACAAAAATACCCAAATTGAATATCAGATCTGTCATATGGTCGAAAATAAATGCGGTTTAACACATGAAAACTGTACCAATGCATCTTACAAGGTCACATGACGTATGCTCTCTCTTCATGTGCGTGTCCACATTAAGTCCTTGAGTGTGAGGGTGTTGGATCTGGAAAGTCCTTTAGTTTGAGGTTACCCGAGGTGTTGGAACCCTGATAATATGATGACTTGTGCTAGGGCTGGGCGATATGGCTGAAAACTTTATCACAATATCAGTGTTTCATATCGGTCTATATGGATAATTATTGAATTTTTTTATGACCCATTTAAAATAAGGACCAGGAGAAAAAATCTATTACAATTAAACATTTTTATTTTAAACTTAACCTTCCTCTGATTATAATCCCAAGACACAACCATGGAAAACTCAAATAATTAAAATCGAGGCTGAATCCAGCTTCTTATTCGCTGCTTCTTATTGGTTGGAACGGATAGTCAATAAGAAGCTGCGAAATAAGAAGCTGGATTCAGCCTCGGAATGTACACAGAAGTCATGGTTCGGTTCAGACATCACGGTTCGGTACTATTTTGGTACAAGGGAGTGGAAAGCTAGCCTGGTAATACCAGACTCTGCTACTTCACTTTGCTTCGTAGAGAGTCTGGAATGGCATAATAGAGAAGTGTTTTCTCTCGCAAGGGGGCGCTTCTCTGAAGTTTAAAATCATTGGTTACCGTAAGCCAATCAGATAAGTTTATTTATGACGTATTTTACGCGCAGACACATGTAATGCGAACCACAGACATCATGCATCGAACTCAAATCTAAGATTGAACTTCCACTGTAAACAGAGAGCGCGCTTTTGTAAGCGCTGCAAAATGTGTGCCAACCGGGAATGAACAATTCACAAACTAGGTTATTTATATGATTTACTGAGCTGCGGCTGCCCCGCTCTTACGAGTCATGACTGATTTAGCTTCCGCCGCCCCGCGAGAGCGAGCCCCTGCTCTCACGAGTCATGACTGGGTAATAAGTTCATATTACTGACTCTCTGAGTCATTTCGTTTATTTAAGTGGCTTTAAATGTTATAATTTTAACAGCAAAATTCCCTGATCACATCCACCTATGTTGATCATATTTAGAATTAAGAAATCATAATGCAGTAAAAAATGATTTACAGGGAACATAAATAATCACTTTACCTTCCGAGTCCGTTCATTTGTCACGTGACATACGCAATGAACAGATCGTTCATGAATCACCTATCTGGGACCCGTCTATGTGGACTAATGCAGGAGGATATCGAAACGAAATATAGTGATATACATTGCAAATAGAGGGGTAGCAAAATTGTTCCTACAGCGGCAGAAGTGCTCGTGCCGGTCCTGGCTGTAAACACTTGATGATGCGAGCGAAATACCGGAGTGAACATTGCTGTAAACACTTGGTGATGCGAGCGAAATAGCGGAGTGAACATGGCTGTAAACAACTTTTGCTGCAGTTTAAAAAACCCTGGAATGTTCTCCATAATAGAGTGGATTGCATCCCGTGTCTCGTTTCCCATTTCTGCGGTCGTTTCGGTTTTCGATTTCTCTAACCTGCAATGTAAAACTCGGCGCTTAGCGCCTACGTCACGGCTCTCAGTCCGCCCTCTGTTCGTTGATTGGCCGGCTGTTTTCAGGCCGGTGGAAAACTGAAAGATAGGCTGCTATCTCAGACTCACTACAGGAGCGAAATGGAATTAGCGGAAGTAGGAAGTCTGACGTAGCCAGGCTAGTGGAAAGCAAGAGTGGAAGGCATTTTTATAAATGTCTTAAGCCTTGTATTTTTTAAATATGTTTTATTAATAAAGACATACTGTATAACCGGTTTATCTATAGTTATAATAGTTTTATGTAATTAGTTTATTAAATTAATAAAAATACCTTGAGATATGTTTTGTAATTGTACCTGAATTAATTTAAAACTAATTAGCTATATTTCAGATCAATATATTTGTTTTCCTTAATTTGAATTAACCCGTTATTCTCATCAGAATTATAAATAGATTTCTGTATAAAAAAATACTACCAACACATTTTATTCTCTTTTTTAATGTGTAACTTAAAAATAAACAGATTAGTGCTCTGTTTTGAGGACAAGAAATGGAAACCAATGTGGTTTGATGATGACTGTCAGAGACTATTTTTGTGACTGTCCAAAAGATGGAACACAGACTGTTTTAAAAAAGGGGTTGGATATATGTTTTATATGTGTTTTATTGCTATAGGCCTACACAATTATAAGTAAACACTTTGCAGACTGAATGATGTCCTGTATTAACAAAATGACAGCATATGTTTTTGTGTCTCCACTGTTTGATCTCACTCGCGTTCGCGTGTCTGTCACTCTATCTCACACACACACAAAGTTAGATCGCGCACGTGCTTACTCTCTCTCGCGTGCACACACACATACTCCAGCCGACTCCAGCATTACAATCTTGACATCGCAGCCTGTTCATTATGCTGTGTTCACATCAAACGCGAATAGAGCGAATTATCCAATAATGTCTCACAATTCTAGCCTGCACGGCATGCAGATGAAGGGCACTCATTTTCTGTTTATCAGTCGCGGTTACTGAAGAGGAATCCAGCAGCACGAGTGACGAGAACATCGAAATGGTGCAATCAAACTGACACCGTTACATGATTGCCTGTTTGTTAGCGCGTCACTCCCCACGTCGCTAGGTTACCAGAGAGTGCGTGCCTTTGTTACTGCAACCAAACTTGCTTCGCAACCTGTGATTTCTTCCGTCGGAAAAAAAATATATATTGAACGTTATATCGAACACATTTATTATTGATATTGATCACGTGTCTATCGTGAATACATATCGTTATTGTTTTATCGCCCAGCCCTAACTTGTGCTTGGTTTTATTGTATTTATACTGATATTTGTATTTTTGAAGTTGAATTTTTGCCATGGAAATAGCCCTGGATGCTGACAGTGCATTAAATAACTCTCTCTTTCTCTCTGTTCATCTCAGTGTGTGCAGCTGCTGGCCAGTGAGATGGACTCTGCGGATCTGAGTCGACTGGACCAGAAAGCCCTGCAGAGCATCAGGAACCTGCAGGTACGATCCGCTCAGAGTTTGACTTTAATCAGGGTCTTTATTCGCTCAAAGCTAAATCCGTATGAAGGTCTGAAATCAGCAGAAATCAGTAGACAGGGTTTCCACGGGGCATTAAAAAGCATTAAAAGTCCTTAAATGGATTTTGTGAAAATTAAGGCCTTAAAAGGCATTACAAATCATTAAATTTGATTCATACAGGCATTATTTTTTTTATTTAGTTTTGAAGATAATTTTATATAAATGTATTTGAATATAGCCTTCATGATTAATAATTTGTATTTGCTGTCGCAAAATATGTACGTTCGTGTGATAAATATGCGGAACCAGTGTGGGAATTGCTTCCAGCCAGAGCAAAAGCGCAGTGATGCGGAGGTGACTCAGGTCTGTTGTATCATACAGAAAGGTTGTACAGCGGTGGAAAGGTCTGAACCTTGAAAAATGGGGAAGTGCAAATTCCAGCAAAAGTGGCTGGAAAACAAAACTTTTAAGACATGGTTGCAGCCCATTAGTGATAAAAATGAAGGATAATAAAGTTACGAAGTTGGGACAATGGGAATCAGCGCCGTAAAATCCCAAATGCGGTGTGACGGCCACAAATCGGCACGTTAGATTTAAATTGTGTTCAATTTGTCATTTAATGAGAACTAATATAAGTTGCTAGTAGCGAGATAGACTCGACCGTTACACGCATGTACTTTAATGGTCCTTTAATGGTATTTTGTATTTCTCACGCTGAAACATTTTATAATATATTTAATATGCTGCAGTGCCTCAAATGTGTCTGGCCGCGTCACTCTCACTATGGACCCGGCAGAAATCAAGCGCGTCAAGCCAGCCACCAATCAATAAAAAGAAAGGGGCCACACAATAGCCAATCAGAAAATAGAACTATTGTATCTGGGTAAGATTCAAGATAAGTCATGATCTCTTGTTTTAATGTTACTAAAAATTCACAACTTGATTGACAAACAATGACCACTTGACTGCTGTTAGAAAATGATTCCCAGATAATAAGCATCAGTTTTTTTGTTTTTTTTGAGTGTCTAACTTAGACAAGAGTTTTACAACTTGTTCACTGACAATACCTGCTCAAGTAGTTTAGGCGCAGTCATTTTCGTTATCACACGATGACTGACATGTTGTCACATTATAAACATCTCTCTCTCCAAATATTTTATATTTTATACGGTCCCCTAATTTTATAAGCACTAACAAAATTAGTGTTTTGCATAGTCGATGTTATAGGTCACTTAAAAATCATATTTTATAATTCTTTTCGGGCCATGGATGCATTAATCATTGCATTGCATCTGTGTATGTGTATATGCATGTATGTGTGTACATACATACATGCATATATACACACACACACACACACACACACACACACACACACACACACACACACACACACACACACACACATGCGTGGTTAGTCATGGGTCGTATATGGCATTAAAACATTTAAAAATGGCATTAAAAAGGCATTCAATTTAATTTGAAGATACCTGCAGAAACCCTGGTAGAGTTTGTGTTCTAGAGGTCAACAGCAGAGCGACTAAAGACTTTTTTTTTTTATGTAACGTGAACTATCCCTTTAAATTGTATTTTGAAAGTTTGTCTGATTTCTCCCTGGATGTTTGGAGAACACACACTGTTCTCTATTCCTTAAAGTGTGTGTGTACTTGCTCCTAATGTCTTTATAATAGCCTCTTTATGACGCCTGCAGAAAGTGTACAGTCATTGTACAGTATTAAATTGAATTTAAATCCCTTCTGTAAACTACACGACTTAATGTTGTTTTCCTAATGCAGAACCGGCTGACGACTCTCTGTGGATCGGCGAAGTGAGCTCCAGCACTGAACGAGTTTCATCCACGTTTTATCTGTGTTTTATAACCATGTGGGTTTTACTTCTCTTTCTTTCATGTTTTCATGTGCTGTAGTTTCCTTGCATTGAGCTTGTATAAGGTAGATGTACATAAGATAGTTCTAGCTGTTATTATCTGTTGTACCTTTTGTGTAAATATGCCTCTTAAAGACCCTGATTCCTCATCGCCGCTGTCATCTGCTCCTTTACATTTATGAGAGTTTGTTAAAACTGTATGAACTCGGATGCTTCACTAAACTATCACATGTGAGTAAAGACAAATTTAATTTGTTAATATTCCTGTCCTTCACTCATATAAACATCTGAGGTTTCTGTTTGAAGCGAAGAATTTTGAATGTTCATTAATGGCCTAAAGATCTATATTTCTACTGTATTGATGATTATGGATAGTTTAGTGTTCATCTCTTGTCACGCCGAACACAGGCTAGAGATCTGTGGAGGAAGTGGAATATTCTCTCAAATCAATAACCAGTTTGTTTCAAAACTATTTTAACAGGATATCATTTCCTGTTTTATTTTCTTTTTTTTTCTAATGACTCTTAATAATGACTTTTATATTTCTATATGTAAATGTATGATTGTGCTGCCAATGTTTGCCTCTAGAGGGCAGTGTGCACATGTTCAAATACAACACAGTTTCATAAAGCTTCAGACACTCAGTTGTCCAAGGACGGAGAACAGCTGACTAAGAGCCTGGCCAGTTTAGTCATTATTCAAGCTCAAACTTTTATAAAATTAATATTCCAGCAACAATGGAAAAAAAGGAAATTGCTCTAACAGCTCCATCTCGTCTCATTCTCGGTCTCTGACCTTCAGGTTTGGGAAGAACTGGGAAATGCATCCAATTAGTGCTTGTTAATGTGACGCCCTCGTTACAGGAGATGACCCCTGACCCTGAGGGATGAACAGATCCTGCTTTATCACACACACACTGAGCTGGAAACACTTACCTCTCGATACATGAGAGGATTTGCTGAATATCAGACGCTGAGATCCACTGGAATGGAGTCTCAAACACCGGTTCTAACCGGTGTGGTGACGAGATGGGGTCCGCCCGACGAAATGAGTCCCCCTTAGGACCCCATAGTATGCCTGATCTAAATATTTTCCCGCGATAACTTGAAAAATATTACTGTTATTGTGTCATGAAATGTAATTTTAAGAGTTTTTAAGTCGAGAATGTAGTTGTTTAAACCTAAAATCTGTGGTTTATTTATAAAGGTAGCGCCTTTTTAAAAAAATTGTTCTGACGTTTTCGGAGTTGTCAGATGCAGGGATCAGCAGCACATCTAGCTAGCCCGCCAGGAACAGCCTTAACTCGGCTAGTCATTCTGACGTTTGCCGCGGATAAATGCTATGCTACTATGTAAGCTAACTATAAAAACACTAAGAACGAGAAATGTTTACATTTACAATCTACAGCTTCGGTTATATACTAGTATATGAAACATATAAGTTAAAATACTCGTTATGTACTTCAAACGTCTCTTATAATAAAGTGATTTTCTCTAATTTGTAACCAGGCACTAAAGCGATTACCCATAAAACTAGCTTTGAACCAATCAGATCGCTTGGGTCCTAACTAAGGGGGACTCATCTCGTTGGGGGGGGGCATCTCTTCACCACACCGGCATGCATCTCGCGCTGATCACCGGTGATCGGTTCTGCGCAGATTTTGCTCATCTCAAACAAGCCTAGTCTCAAAAACACGGTTTGAAATCGCTGATGTTTCTGACGTCACAAACGACTTTGTAACCAATCAGATCAACGTGTGATCCTCAACCAGTGGATCTCTGAGTGAGTGGAGGCGGGGCTCATTTGCATATTCATAGAACCACAAATACTAAATGAGGCAAGTGTGTCGATTTTCAAGATATTTTAAGGGATGAAGACTTGTTTATTCAAGGAAAAAACTTTGAAATATGTAATTTTGGCAATCAAAGATGAATTATAAGAGATAATATTGACTAACTTACAGGGAGACTTCAAAATCATGCTATTGCTAAAAATCTTGCTGTTGCTATTGCAACAGTTTTTTTTATTTGAAAGAGATTCACCGCACTCACGTTAAAACAAGGTGCCAGACAAAAACAACTTGATAATCCAAAAGATAAATAAATTGTCTGCACACTTAAGTCCTTAGAGCAAATTTATTGCCAAGCTTTCTGTCATAAAACCATCCTCAGGGCCCTGAGGATGGTTTTATGACCGAAAGCTTGGCTATTGCAACAGTTTAAAATCATTCTAGCCACGTTAAACCATTGTGGTGATGTGTTAATCATGACAGCAACAAGCTAGCAACGTATTCAATTATGTAGTGATATGGTAAAACATGCTAGCAATATGCTAAATCATGTTAGCAATGTGCTAAACATTGTAGCAATGTGTTAAATCGTGTTTACAAAATGTTAGCGCTGTGTTAAATCATGTTAGCTATATGTTAAAACATGCTTGCATGTGGTAACTCATGTTAGCAACAAGGTCAAACAATGTGCTAGATACATGCAAGCATTGTACAAAATCATTCGAACATCATGCTAAATCATGTTCTTCTACAGTAGTTTGAGAAACATGGCTGCAAGTAGGCAAATCAGCCTTGGCTTCATCTTGTCTTAAATGTTGTGGGTTTGATGTACCTTGAGCTGAGAATGAAATTAGCTTGTCTTTGAAGAAGCAGAATCTCCTTAGGTTTAGCACTTTGGTTCACAGCACTCTTTCTCTAAAGTGCCTTCCCTTTATGTCAATTCACCTTTATTTATATAGTGCTTTTTACAATACAGATTGTATCAAAGCAGCTTCACAGTGGTAACATGAAAATAATACAACAACAAAGTTTGTTTCTAGAAGAAAATAAATAAAATATTGAGGTGATAGCCTCAATAAAGTCTATCACCTTATTTGCGAAAGTAATATGGCCCAGTGCGATCCCAAATTACATATAAATGACACAGCAAATTGGAAAATTAGGAGAGGAGGGAAGGGTAATTTGCAAGCAAACAGGGCAAAACCAATTCATTAGAAGAGCTGGGAGAAAACTCGCCACAGAGACTGTCCATGAAAACAGCAGACTCGATTCAGTTCATCTCTGAAATTCTGCTCAGGTCAAACAAATGCTGTGTCCGAAATCTCCACTCAAAGCACTATTCCCTACCCCCTATATTGGGGTTAGAGAGCAGAGCACTATATAGTGAGCTCACCAGCATAATAGAAACCACTTTCGGACACTACTCGATAGTCTCTTGGCGCCGTTGATTACATCATCTGTCAGCTGGTGTCGATCCTGCTCTGGGCTAAAAAGATTTTTTTAAATAAATATATTACATTATATTGAGCTTATTTCTCCAAAATGTAAAAACTAAAAGTGATTTCTGGCCGTTTTTGTTATAATGCGCTACTCCACACGTGATAATAACTTATTTTTATGATCAGCGCAATGCATGATGGTATGTAGGGCTTAGGATAGTGACCATCGGTTGTACACTACTTTTCCAAATGCATTCTGGGATACATTGAGTGGACTATATAGGGTATAATAATCATCACTATACATTCGGACAGCACTACAAAATGGCGAGCTCACTATATAGTCCACTATATAGTGAGTAATGGGGGATTTCAGATGCAGCGAAACTGTTTTCTGCATTAACATTTGCCTTAACATCTGCTTAAACATCTTCCTTAACATATGCATTAACTGCCTTAACATAGCATTAACATCTGCATTAACATCTGCATTAACATCCGCATTAACACGGAGAAGAGTGACATTTAAATGTGAATAGTTTGATCAAAACAGTTCCATATAAAATGAGAACGGCTTTTGAATGAAGCCTAAAGAGGTGTTTATGTTATATATATATCTATTATCACACTCTAAAAAATGCTGGGTTGTTTTAACCCAACTTTGGGTCAAATATGGACTAACCCAGCCATTGGGTTAAATTTTTACATTACATTTTTAACCCAACATTTGGTTTGTCCATATTTGACCCAAAATTGGGTTAAAACAACCCAGCATTTTTTAGAGTGATATATTTATTTGTCATTTCCAACTGTTTTTTCCAATTTTTGTACAGCTTTGATTTTGTACACTTTATTGCAAAACGCATAATATGTCATTTTCATCACAGGGAATTGTCATATCTTTCAAGACAAAAATCAACAGAATTCTCTCATATTGTTGTTGAATTAAATAAACCAGTGAGTCTGAGAGAAGTGTTATATGAGTTCCAGCCTTCATTTTACATTTATATTTTAGATTTATTAATTTAGCAGATGCTTTTCTCAACTTACAAATGAGAACAATGGAAGCAGTGACACTAACAATAGGACAACAATATGCAAGTGCTGTGACCCTTCCCAGTTAACGCAGTCCATGTACTTTATTTATATATATATTTGTTTAATAGATAGTGAAGATAATAGATATAGAATAGGTCTTTCCTCCAGCAGGGAACAGTCCACAATGACACCCAGGTTTTTTACATGAGTGCGAATATTGGCTTTCAGTGGTCCTAAATCAACGGTCTGGCCATCTACCAAATGTGGGGTGCCAAATAAAATAACTTCAGTCTTATTTTCATTGAACTGAAGAAAATTATCACCCATCCAACTTTTAATGTCATTTACACAGGCCAATAAATCAGATAAGGACTTAGACCCAGATTTTATTGGCATGTACAACTGTATCATCTGCATAAATATGATAAGGAACCTGATGAGATGACAAATAGGGAGCATATATAATGAAAATAAAATTGGTCCCAAAATGGAGCCTTGCGGTACTCCCCCGGTAACAAGAACAGACGAAGACTGAAACTGACCTACCTCCACAGAGAAGCTCCTCTCAGAGAAATACGATTTAAACCACTCTAGAGCTGAATCACAGATACCAGCCTCAGATTTTAACCTGTTTAGAAGGATACAGTGATCCACTGTATCAAAAGCTGCACTTAGATGCAACAAAACCAGAACTGCACAATTTGAGTCCACAAATAATGACAAGTTGTTTACCACTATTAACAAGGCTGATTCAGTAAAGTGCTTTGATCTAAACCCAGACTGAAACGGATCAAGTATATTATTCTCAATTAAGTAAGGGGATAACTGATTTAGGTCTGTAGTTATTAAGATCAGATGGGTCCAAATTTGCATTTTTAAGCAGCGGATGAACTACTGAATGTTTGAAACTAGATGGAACGAAACTCGTCTGAAAAGAACCGCTGATGACAGAAATTATATTTGGTGCAATTGAGTCCAGAACTTCTTTTAGTAATGTAGTTGGTATAACATCAAGTGAACAGGATGTCAATCTTAAACTGGACACTATATTCGTTAGTTCAGAATGTGAGATCGGATGGAAATGTGAAAAATTAGCTCGGCTCAAGGGCAAACAGCAGACCTTCTGGGATGGATTCAGTACAATCTGTGATTTAATGCAACAGATTTTGTTTATGAAAAAGCTACAAAACTTCTCACACAACTCTGGGCTCTGTGCAACACAAATCTCAGTAGAATGTAATACTGAATTTATATTAGCGAACAAAAACTTTGGACAATGGGAATTTTGAGCAATCAGATTAGAGAAATATTTAGACCTTTGAAAGGCAGCCTTCTCTTGAATTTTGCAAAAACTGATAGGAAATTTGTAATTTGTCCTTCCTCCATTTTCTTTCAGCCCTTCTACACTCTCGTCTTAGAATACAGACTTTGTTTACCCAAGGCTGTTTTTTTTGGTTTTAGTTTCCTGAGTTTATGTGGGGCGATTTCGTTTAAAATACAGGATGTATTAAAACTAACCACAAAGTCATCAACAATACTGTGTAGTGACACCTACTGGGAGTTCTGTAAAAACCTCAATGAACTGTGCAGCATTAGAGGAGTTAGATAACTCTAGACAGGTAAGTGGAGGACCTATTTTCAGGTTTTAAAGCAGTAGAACAGTCAAATATTATTGGCAGATGATCAGGCAACAGCGTCACGAATGTCAATGTTTGTTATAGGAAAACCTGAAGTTATAACAAGGCCAAGTGTGTGGCCCTGCATATGTGTAGGATCAGAAATATATTGTATTACAGTTTTTTACAATTGCTATGACAGATTTTTCAATACTTTTAACAATTTTCCAAAACTCTTAACACAGTTAGCACTACATCGGTCTCTGTAAGATATACTATTAACAAATTTCTTGTTGCTTTAACACAAAATACATACAATGAACACACATTTAAAATGCTTGAACTTCTTTTACACACGAGCTTAAACATAAGACTCAAAACAATGGATTTTTACTGCCAAATTTACCATTGCTTTAACATTGTATGTCAGAACAGATAACACCATGTTCTAAACCTAATCTTACAGGCTGAAGTCAGTAGATGGAGAAGAGAAGCGGTCCCAGCACTGAGCCCTGAGGCACTTCAGTAGCTAGATGATGCAACATAGACACCCCCCCCCCCCACAACACCCTAAAGACTTACCTGAGTGGTAAGACTTAACCATTGTCTGAACCATTGTAGAGTGGTTCCCTAGATGCCCTTCATCTTTAGGATTGACAGGTGGATCTGGTGGTTAACTGTGTCAAAGGCAGCAGATCCAGCAGGATGAGGACTGAGGATTTGCAAGCTGCTCTTGCCGACCTCATATCTTCAATAACCGAGAGCTTGGCCGTCTCAGTTGAGTATCTGCTTTTGAAACCAGACTGATTGTTGTCCAGGAGGTTGTTCTGGGTAAGAGAGGAAGAGATCTGGTTGAGATCTTCATGCATCTGTGAACCTTCAGGTGCTGAAAAGACTGTTCTATACAAGTCAGTGAACACACATACTTGTTGATTCATTTCTTGAATGCGTCAGATTGCAGTTAGTCCCTAAAATCATATTGGAATGGGTCAAATCAATCACCTAATTAGCCAAATGTGTGATTTAAAATGGTGTACAATCATTCAAACACATTCCATCCATAGGTAAAGTTACTAGTGCCAAAATAATCACTTTAAACGTGTTGAAAAAGACATGAAAACAATGCTGAAAAATAACTTTTTGGAGATGCATGGTCCTGTCTTTTACTGAAGTTTTACTCTCATTTATTCTTTTGCATTTTCATCTGTTCATTTTGAAGTCATTTTTGTTTCATTTTGTGATAAATTATACATTAAACATGTGTCCTGCAGTGTGTGTGCTGCCTCTTATAGAGGATAAAGTGGAAGAGTCTTCTCTTCTGAAACCTCAGTAAAGTGTAAAAGGTCTATAGCCCTAAAACTCCCTTCTTGTTCCCTCTGCAAATCCGAGATGGCCTTTCCAGCTCGAAGCGTCTGATCAGAGAAATACACTGGCTTTACTGCGACTGACACACACACTTCAGTCGCTTTTATCGCACACACATATCACCGCATCTCTTTTACACATACTGGAGGTATAGCAGTTCCACAAATATAGTTCTATATTGAAACATATATTGAGGATGACAAATTTATCATTTCACTAGAAGTGATGATGAATATTAACAATCTAATAGAGGAGGAACACAATGCTTGATTAGGTATTATATAAATATACCATAATAACCCTTTGTTTTTGTTTGCTTATATCTGTGGCAATTATTAATTGCAATGTATTGTTAACTCTGACTTCCAAAGTAGGCTATACTGTATTATCCAATGTTGGTTTGTGCAATTGCACTTTTTATGTAATATGAGTGTATGTTTGTTTTGTTTTTGTACATTATATGTGTTGTTACAGACATGTGATGTACATTGTTGTGTAAGTGTTTAATTAAATGCAATAAAAAACAGTATTACAAAAAGGAGTGATGGCAAAATGGCATTGCCGATGCATGTTTTATCCCTTGCCATGTATTTCTGGTGTTTGAGGCACTAAATGAGGGTTATTTTATGAAATGGCCCATTTAAATCAGTCAAGACTGAACGGTTGCCAAGGTACTGTTGCATTTCTTCTGTCTGACTGGCACAGGGCTGGTGGGTTTGTTTTATAGATAGGCTCAGAATTAAGAGACCTGAAAACGAGCTCCTCGTTATGAATATGAAACGGTGCCGTGAGAGAGTGTCTGTAACGCTCACAGTTCTGACATGCGTACTGGAGACTCTGGGTGGACATCTTGGCAGATTGGGGTGACTCGGGTTTTATTTTGGCACAGATGCAGTTCCTGAGGAAGATAAATAAATTGAGGAAGAGGCATGGATGGGGATTGCAGGACCAGCTCCACGCCTCAGCGCGTGTTTCCAGAATGGTGTGATGGATGGATGGAGGGATCGAGAGCCAGTCTTTGTGCGAACAAATTAAGAACGTCGACATTCTAGGATGAAGGTCACGGTATATCACTGAGCGAATTGCTCAATCTTCAGTGTGAAACTGAAAACGCTTCTGTTCGGAGCGCATGATGAAGAGAAGTGATGCATCTTGTTGTGTGGCTCGCTGTCTGAGTGCACCGATGCTCAAGCAAGGATCTGTTGACCAAATGCAATATCATATTCATAACTAGTGTTCAGTGGTGTGAGCTATATAATGAAACGTTATGTGTTTATTAACTTCGAATGTGGCATTTCTACACACACTGCATGTCCGCTAACATCCTCATGTTTCTACGGTGGCCCTGAGCGGCCTTTATGATCAGAAGCTGCTAACGTCAGCGAAAAAACACAATGATGAACAAGTCACAATAATATTCGCTATAATATCGTTTGACTCAATACTTAAAGGGACACTGTGTAGTTCTGTAGGTATTTTATTATCTGAAATCAATATTTTTATTCATAAATATGTCCTTAATGGTGTACAAATACCTCTGCAATTATCTGACTTATCCCCGTAAATGAAGAATTTATTATCTTAATTATCATGGGACGGGTAGGTTCACGGAGGCTTCCATGTCTGTTCCGCCATCTTGAAAAACTATAATAGCAGAGAGTGTCAAAAAGTACCACCAGCCAAACGCGTTTCCACAACGCGTTTTCGTTCAGACTCAGAGCTAGCGTCACGTGACTGAAAGCATCAGAAACGGAGGAGGAGAGCATTGAGGCGCATTCGCGGGGAGTTTAGTTTCAGTGCATTGCACTCTATGTTTTTTTATTTCTCTATTATTTGTAACGTTAATGGCGGACCATACATACACCGAGCCACAGGAGAAGACCTCGTCGCAAAAAAAGGCCAGACTTGAAAGAAAAAGGAAACGTGACCGGAGATTGCAAAAAACCAGAGTAAATGTCGGGATAAGTTAGCGTTTTCAAGGTGGAAAGAGCTAATGCAGCAGAAAGATTTCAAAAGAAACGCTGAAGTTGCCTGCTTTCTCTCTCTACATGTAAGTTAATGTTACAGTCTTACTTAATGTTTTGTCATTGCTTGGTTGTGTATTTTATTATATAGACAGTATAACATTTATAGTTAAAGTTAAACAAACTCTTTGATTAATAGCAGCTGAGTAACATTACCTTACTCAATAGCTGCCATTGTGAAGGTGCTAAAATCAAGGTTTGTAAGTTTACACTTTATAACCTATAAATTCATTAAGAATATAGAGATAATTATTGTTTTTGCATTGTTTGCACACCTAAGGCTATTTCAAATATTTTAGTTTTCTGACATTTTATGTTATTTATCATTTATACTGTGACCGCATCGATAATAATGCAGACGCATACAGTAATTTTGTATGTAGCCTATGGCTATAGTTTCATTTGTGAACATTGGAGAGGGTCAATCCTACTTCTGATCGTCTCTTGTAGCTGCCGGGTATCTTTGTCGTCGTTGTGTTGACACTCGCGCTCTTCGCCGTCCATCTCCTCGCTAGATCCCACTGATCCACTGCCTCTCTGTCCTCTACCTCTTCCTCTCCCTCTTCCTCTCCCTCTCCCTACTTCCTGAATCATCCGAGTAATGATATCTAACAATCACGTAAGTCAGAAAATATAACGAATAAAGTCGGCATTACTACTAATTACAACAGTTCATGTTTTTCAGTGTCAGCAACTAATACTGTAACATTCATTTGTTTGTTGTGTCCCGTTGCTGTTTTTTTATTTTTTAATTACAAACCTGTTCATCCGGAGAGGAACTCGATGAAGTGTTACTACAAGACATCCTGTCATAGCATTTTTGGTACATAACGGCAACCGTAGATGCAGTACGCACTTGAAAAAGCGAGGCGCTGGAGAGCAAAATTCGTTTGAATGCAAAACACTTTTTAACCACTAGATGGGGGTAGATCCCACACAGTGTCCCTTTAAATAAACCTTATTTCTTAATTTATCTTTGTACAGGAACCTCATTGCTGAACTGGCTCCTCTCTGCTGTCTCAGATGATGACATCACTTCCTGTTGGCCACCGTAACTTCTGTTGTGTGCAGTTCACAACCTCACCACTAGAAATTACACAGTGCAACTTTGAGGGTAAACATATACAAATAGGCCTAATTTGATGGTGGGGTGATATTACGTATAAAAAACATATATAGTGTGCCTTTTTTAAAATAATTGTTAGTGTTGAACAAAATAACATTTAGCTGATATGCATTTAAAATGTCTGAAAAGTATATTTCTTCCCATAAAAATGGACCTATTGATGAGTCATCCTGCACTACATAAATTTTTGTCCAATCAGATGCTCTCTAGAATAAGAATGCCCCTCCCTACTGCAACTGGACCGATTTGGTAGGACTGAGCTTTTATTTCATGTTGAAAACATAATTTCTTGCTTGTTATTTTTAAAGCAAACATTTTTTAAAAAAAAGGCATATTCTGAATTATTTGATGACTGTTAATTACTTGGTTTTCTTCACAGTTTATTTGAATAAATCTCCTCCTGCATGTTTAAGAGCTCAATGTGACTATGATTTTCAGTAGGGTACATATGATCAAAGTACAATTTTAAACTTTTAAAAAGCCTTTAAGCCTACAACCCATTTTTTAAAACATATATTTTATTGTGTTCAGTTAAATGTATATAAGTAAATTTATTTTGGAAGTGTTTTTAAATACGCAGACGGTTTTAGGGAAATGTCATTGTGGAGGCCGGGTAAAGGGATTCAAAAAACCTTACTGACACCAGGGAGATCGCAGGCAAGATCGCTGAATAACAACAGCCAAATAAATATTCTTCCTGACAATATTTAGCGATGCCCTGACGATATTTAGCGATATATATGTTTATTTTCAATTAGAAATCGGGCTGAATTCAATTTGATATAGTTTAGGATATAGTTTTTGACTATGACAGGGAAAGAAGTGTCCAATCAAACCGAATCAAACTGACTTCTCTCCTCAGGCCTACGTGTTTAGCGAAACAGCTTGAATCGGTTCGCGATTCAATAAATCGAACACCTCACCAAATCGTTTGCATTCTTCGTATTCTTTCTTCTTGCTCGCAGAAAGTTAAAAACATCACGGATGAAGTGGGTTCATTTACAAACCATCGGAATCAAATCTGAAAGTAGTTAATCAGCGATGAAGATGGACTTGTGAACGACTGTCTACTGAACTAAAGGTAAAGACATATTCCAAGCGATTCAAAATACTCTTAAGCTTAAATGTGGCCCAGCACTGAATAACCTTACATAAATTAATTTATTTTTCTCCATACTCGCCTACTATAAGGTTTTAAAGTGCAGTTTATAAAAGGAACAGCAATTGAACTTCATTGTTGTAGAGTTTCTTGGAACATAAACACATTTGCTTGCTCTAGCAGTTCGACCTCATTAGAAGAATACTTCCCAGTGTTTATGTGTGTGTTTACCACTTAACCTAGACTAATATTTGCTTGCATGGCAAACCTCTGATTGTTTGCATCAAAGCCCCAGTGAATCAATGATGGACCCAACTGGAAACCCATCAGTCATTTCTGTGATGAAATATGTGCACCATGTCAATGTATATTACTCTCTCTCTCTCTCTCTCTCTCTCTCTCTCTCTCTCTCTCTCTCTCTCTCTCTCTCTCTCTCTCTCTCTAGATCCTCAAGATCCTCAGAAAACACACTCTCGGTGAGATGAAGGAATGAGGGCATGTCATTGCTTTAGAGGAGAAACCTCCCAGGCGTCAGCAAAAAAGGTGCTTGCTTTGTTTCTTTGGCTATTCAGCAGTTTCTGAGCAGATGTGCTCACACCGAGGCTGGCGGAGAGTGTTTGCTCTGTGTTTACTGGTGTCTCTTGCTGAACTGGGTTTATTAGTGCTGGAGAGAGAGAGTTTAGGGCTCCAGTCCAGAGTGTCCAAATGAGATCAACATATACAAACACTGTGCGCCTTTGCCTTCGCTTCTCCTTCTCGTTCCATCTGTGTTTTTACATTCTTCAGAGATTGCAAGTGAAGGACTTGAAGGCAAAAAGGCAGATTTTTTATGGCAATGCCGATTTCTTTAATAACCATTAATCATAACTGATTTTTTATCTGCCATGCTAATATTGCAATACTCTACTGTTCAAAAGTTTGAGTCAAAATGTCAAGTGTCTTTTGCTCAACAAAGCTGCATTTATTTGATAATAAATACAGTAAAACAGTGTAATATTATTAAAATGTAAATCATCTGTTTTCTATGTGAACATTTAGTAAAGTGTAATTTATTACTGTGATCAAAGCTGAATTTATCATCATTACTCCAGTCTTCAGTGTCACATGACCCTTCACAAATCACTCTAATATGAGGATCTGATGATCAACAAACATTTATGATTATTATCAGTGTTGAACACAGTTCAGATGTGTGTGGAAACTGTCATACATTTTCTTTGATGAATAGAAAGTTCAAAAGAACAGAATTTATTTGAAACAGAATCTTTTGTTATTATAAATGTCTTAACTTAATATTTCCTTGCTAAATAAAAGTATTAACTTCATTTTAAAAAGTCATAGTGCCAAACTGTTGCATGATAGTGTATATATTATTATTAATTTACGCATTAACGAATTAACTTTGTTTTGTGATATAAATAATTGCAAATGAGTATCTTAGTCTTCAACTGACGACAGGCAGTTTAAAGACTAAAGAGTGATTCTGAGAGAACTGGTGGAGAAGTAAGAGTGTGTATCGCAGTAACAGGAGAGTTTCCTCAGGTGTCTCTCTCTCTCTCTCTCTCTCTCTCTCTCTCTCTCTCTCTCTAATGAGTTTTTGCATGAGCTGTTTGTCTTTCTCTTCCCCACTCCAGCATTATTCCGATTTTTCTCAGATTCCCTTTCGGCTCCAGCTCCTCCAATTGGTTTCTCTCTCTTCCTCTTCCTCCTCTTCCTCCTCTCGGTCTAATGATGCAGAGTAAATGCTTACTCTCTCTCTCTCTCTCTCTCTCTCTCTCTCTCTATATATATATATATATATATATATATATATTTTTTTTTTGTCTCTCTGTGTGTGTATACACTCTTTTTATACAAACTTTTTTTGTGCTCTCTCTCTCTTTCTCTCTCTGTCTGTCTCTGTCTCTCGCCCCTTCAAGGTTAAACGAGCTCCTTTAATTGCCCATCATCCATTAGATGTTGACTCTGGAGCCCCGGGTGAGCAGGATAGAGATCTGTGTTATCCCGGTAAAGACCGGGTGATGTGCTTCTCCTCCAGAGTTGTGTGGTTTGTGTGGTTTGTGTGATTTGTGCGGGTTCACGCCTCAGGGACGGGATCTTAATGTGTTTTTAATGAGCAAAGAGACACTGCGCAAACGTCTGGCTCTTCATGAGAAGTGTGTGCTTGTTCTCAGGTGTGTATCCGCTGCTCCTGTCCTCCTTCGTGATTCAGTAATGACCACTTCAAACAAAAGCCTCTGTCTGTGTTATTATTTCCCTATTAATAACGTCTGTATGTTTAATATATCTGGCTTTAGAAGTGCATAATAATAAGAGAGTTATTTTAATAAGATGACAACGATTAATATTCTCTTTTCAGCTACGATGCAGGCCTCCGGTGAAGCATATATTACCGTCTGTGCGCTCCATCTAATATTAATACGCTTTGGTTGGATATTTTAATATGTCTCGGGCTAAACTGATGGGTGGCACGGAGAGGCGAGATGAATGACAAAAGAACATTTTGCTGCTTCATTATTGAGGCACTCAATTGAAAGTAATGGAGTTGGCGGGCAAGAAAGAGTGTGTGAAATATGAAGTGAGAGACTCTTTAGCCGCCACACACACACACACACACACAGCGGATGTGTTTAGATCTGATGCTCATCCAATGATGGGGTTTAAAAGTTTTCATGTGTCTCTAGACTTCTGTGTGTATCGTGTCATTTTAAACTGAATCTTTCACACATTCGCACAAGTGATGCCTAAACTGAACTCCTACATATTTTATTTTTATGTTTTATGTTAAATATAATCTTTTGACAGTATAGCATAGAACGTAATGCTTAAAGAGCCCCTATCATGGATTTTTGAAAATGACTGTTCATATGGTGTGGATTATAGCTCTAAGGGAATGAAAACATCCTGCAAAGATTTATATCTGAAAGTGCACTGTATATAAAGTTATTGGCCGTTTCTCAATATGCCTTCTTGTCTGTACTTGTGTTCTTGTGGACTTGTGAAACGTCATCAGTCGCGGCCCAAGTACTGTCCCAATACACAAGTTTGCATTTTGGCAAGAACGGTTAAAAATCCCGGATGTGTTCTTGACACTCCCATTTTACAGAGGATGCATCGGTTGGTAACTTGTGTGAACTTGACGCAGAAATATCCCATAATTCATTTCGGCATTCGTGGAAGGAGCGGGAAGCAGAGAGAGGCAGGTCAATTTTAAGTTACCTGAATATTACCGGCGTTTTTCCCGCCGTTGGCTAGTGATGTACACAAACAAACAACAGAAGCAGAATTAAAATGAGACACCTGTGTTGCTTTATTGTTATGAATATACATTACATTGTAGTGTATGTAGAGTAATCCCTTAGGCTTGGGCGATAAAGCCTGGCTGTTATCGTCAATAATTCTCGTTATGTTTGGGCATTGCAGACGGCGTCTGTGTGGGGGTATATTGCGCAATACCAGCAAGAACACTTCGTCTCAAACTGTCAGCAGCATTCTGTGTGCTCGTCACCTTGTGAATTCGTTCTTCCAAGAACAACTAGCAAGAGCTTTCTTCCCAAGAACACAAGTCTGTTCTTTGCATTCTTGGTATTGAGAACGACCCTTGTCTTTCAAAAGTGAGTTGACTCTTTGAGTCTATGAAATGAACTGTTTTTGAAACGAGTCATTAGCTGTTACATCGTGACGTAGAGACATATTGGCAGACGGAAGTGTAAACCTGAAGTCTACACATTCAAATACTTCATCATAGCATCATGTCGAGAAGACGCTGTGTTCTACAATGCAAAGATAGTTCAGCCACTTTGTTTTCATTTACCAGAGATGAGCATGTGAAGAATCGGTGGTTAGAGTTCATATTTGTAACGAGACCACAACAGTATAGCCTAGGGGTTCTCAACTCCAGTCTCTGACCCACTGCCCTGCATATTGTGTATGTCTCCCTCATTTACACACCTGATTCAGATCCACAGCTCGTTAGGATAGACTCTATGTAACCCTAACAAGCTGAGGATCTGAATCAGGTGTGTTAAATAAGGGAGACATACACAATATGCAGAGCAGTGGGTCGCAAGGACTGGAGTTGAGAACCCTGGTATAGCCCGATTGTGTTCTCATGGTTTTTATCACGAATCGTTCAAAAACATAAATGATTTCAAATGTGGATTCAAGCGGTTGTTCCTGAAGGAGGGCTCCGTAACTTACTTACCCAGTGTATATGGATCAGCTTCCTCCTATGAATCACAACCTGTAAGTATTTTTAATAATTGTTGCTTTTATGGGTTTTGAACGGTTTTGTGGCATCGGGCGCGAGGAGGGAAGGCGCAATAAGTATGTGTGTGCGCGCGTGTGTGTGTAAGTTACGCTCAGCGCAGCTTCTACAGTAGGTCTCTAATGTAATTTTTTTTAAAATATGTGAAATGTTTGTCGCTGTTATTGGAGTTGTCATAAAGAATAGAGCGTCTTGTAGTACTGCAGTGCTTTATCAATATGTTTATGCGTTATGCTAACAAACAATAACTGACTGGGTCTGTCATCTGACCAATCACCGCCGATTAACATCACGCAAAGGAGTGGTTTGGAAAATGAGTCGTTGTACGAATCATTTGGGAGTCAAATGCATATTATAAGACAAATAAGGTGTTTTTTATCCTTGCATGCATGTTAAACTGTTTTTGGGAACTCCTAAAACAAAAATAGGAACATTTCCAATGCTATGATAGGGGCTCTTTAAAGTGTGTAAATAAATTTAAAATATATATAATATTATATAACCAGAATGTGTTTCACATTATTTTTGTGACAGTAAAATGCGTAAGAAGTGTGATTAACATCAGTGTGTTCAGGGTTACAGTTATCCTACATTCGTTTTTTTTAACAACAGAAAATGAATAATCAAATTTAAAATTAAAACACTGCTTAGTTTTCACTGTATGAATTAAATATATCCTGATTCTTATTTTGTTCAAGACTTCAGCTATTGCGATATGCATATTTACGATATTTCGATATATATTTGTGTGTGTGTGTGTGTGTGTGTGTGTGTGTGTGTATATATATATATATATTCTTTTTAATATATTTATTCTTAAGAATGTGGTGCCTACATTTATTTTTATTTTTTTATTGTTCTTTTTACAATAAAACAGTTCGAACAGTTTAGACATTGTATATCATTTTTTTGTATATATTGAAGTATTTATGTATTGCCAATTCATTTTTATAAATAAAAAAATCAATAAAATAATTAATTTAAAATATGTATAAAACTTAAAGTCCCCTGTGGTGAAAATCCAGCGTTTAATTTTGTTTATGTTAGGAATGTCAATTTTCACAAATTCCTATTATCGATCGTCATTTCAAATTAACAATCGATTAATCGTTAGTCTTAATACTGCGATATGTGTCGCTGCAGTGGCACATGGCCAACAGCAGAACAGGGTCTGCAAATGCTGCTCAAAACACTATGTTCCTCACCAAATTAATGAGAATGTTTTTAATCTTAATAAAGGGCTCGTGGGATTGTTAAATGTTTCGATGTGATTGATAATTAAGTTAACTATTTAATAGTGAAATCAAACGACTATATAATGCTGTCACCAACCGCCTCAGATGCATTTGTGAGAATGTGTGACTTGTGGACGTGCTCTTCCTGAAACAACGCACTGAAAACAGCAACTAAACCCAATGATTTCACAACGAATTAATAAAATAGTGTTCTCATGTTATGTAATATGACAGTCCCAAATTAATCATCGTTATTATTAGTCGTGCATTCTACTTGAGCGGCGCATGCTGTTTGCATAATCTTGAGCACTTTGCTAGCGCGTTATTTAACTCAAAGAAACGCATTATATATGAGATTAATCAGATATATACAAAATAAACATAATATTATAGTTTATATCTGCACAAAATGAGGTGAATGCACAAGTGAACTTGAACTAATTACGTGCCATTCAGAATGACTTCCTGGAACAATGCAACACTAGCCTGATATGCCTGTCCCGAACTCTCGCCACAACATTTTTTGGACGGGAAGTTCGGTCTGGACTTCGATCCATTGAGGAGTAATTATGATCGGGCTTAGAAATCATCTGGGCCGATCAAATTGCCAGGCGGGCTTTATACGATGATGGATAGGTGATCTGAAGGAGTAAGTAAAAGAAGCAACACTCGTTTTAACTTCTAAAATAAGTAAAGTTAGGCTACCGTTCTGTATTTGACAACTCTATGCAAAGTAGCTGACTTACTGCGTTGCTCTGATTGGTTGTAGGTTTACTGACTATCCAATTGAGTGCAGAGTTGTTATTTTTTCCTGGTTCAGTTAAGACACGCCTCATAATCAAAGCCAGACGGAGAGGTTTCAGACTCATTTTCTTATCTAGAAAATTTTCTTATTAGAAAATGAGTATGACGAAGTCAGGCTAACTTTAAACACGGCAACTCAACCCAAATAATTCACAATGTTTTATTAAAATATTGTTTTCTTTATAATGTTATGTAATATGACAGTCCCAATAGTCATTATTAGTCTTGCATCGACGTTTGAGCAGCACGCGCTGAAGATCATCATGCTTTATTAGCGTCAGTTCTTAACCAAATACATCCAATATGAGATAAAGCAGATAGATAGGCGTACACAAAATAAACTATTTCAACTTACATTTGCACAAAACAAAAGGCTGCGAATGCACACGCCAACTTGTTGTCATGATGAAGGTGTAAAATAGTCCCTAACAAAACTCCGGCGCACTCGCTGTACATGTTTCGCTGTTAGAGCAGGACGCACGCATCAACACGCACGCATTCATGCTTAATCGATAAGCTTTATCGGATTAAATGTATTTTTGACAATTAATCGATCGTCGATTAATCGTTGACATCCCTAGTTCATGTGTGTATGTGGTGTGTTTAAAGGGTAACTAAACCCCTGGTCAGAGCCTGACTCCACCCACTGGCAATATTTGAAAAATGCTGAAAAAGTGGGCAGACCCCAGCGAGATAGAGGGGACGAAATAGATGCTAAAACACTCTATCCTGATCGTTTTCAATACTCGCAATTCCAACTCCCGTGACTCGCTACAGTGGTTTTGATCGAAACAAGCTGTTTTTTATACTGCTAAGGGTGTAGCTCGTACCAAGAGCTTGGTGTGCTGAAACCTGCCTACGTCACAAAGTGCGGAACAACCAATAGGAAAATTCAACTGCATTAGCCACTGTTCAACCTGAAAAGGGCAGCTAAGACGTTTTTACACCATATATTGTAGAAATAAAACACTTTATACACAAATGTCAAAAAAGTTACTCAAATCAATGACTGGTATTAATAAAGATCCATTCTTACAGATCATTAACTAAAAAAAGTTGGTTTAGGGTTTAGTTACTCTTTAATACGCTTTAACACACACCATGTGTAAGTTCATAAGTGGACAGCATTGCTGAGTATTTCCTCCTTAACTGCAGTGAACCAAAGACAGTTCTCAAAAACACGGTTTGAAATCGCTGGTGCTTCTGATGTCACAAAAGACCTTGTAACCAATCAGATCAACGTGTGATCAACCAGTGGATCTCTGAGTGAGTGAGTAAGTGAGTGAGTGGAGGCGGGGCTCATTTGTATATTCATAGAACCACTAAATGAGGCAAGGGTGTCGAGTTACATCCAAGATATTTTAAGGCATGAAGACATTTTGGTGATCAAAGATGAGGTTTAAGGGATACAGTTATTGATTACGTAATGAATGATCTGAAAGACCAAATATTGTCAGATTTATCTGCCTGGTCGTTATGTAAATACAGCTATTTCAAAATCATAACCCAGCCACATGAGAATCATAACTACAGTCTTCATACTTCTAGATCTGTTATAAATCAGAAGTATATTGTTAATCTCTTTGAATTAGTTCTGAAGGTTATATAAAGGAATGTCAAGTGTGTCGTTCGGTTATTTGTGACGAGTGCCTTCAGTTCCTTGTGTATTGACGTCCTTCTCCTTTATGGCAGTGAAAAATGAGTGGAAGTAGCGATACATAGTTTTCACTTTTTGCCCTTTATTTGATGGAGCTCTGGTAACAGGAAAAGAATGTGCAGTCGATTTGAGAGCTTGTGTGGGGACTGTCATGTTCTCAGTAGAGAGAGAGAGAGAGAGAGAGAGAGAGAGAGAAAGATCCTGATATGCTTCAGTCTTCTGTCTCTCACTCCTGTGCTCTGTTCATCCACGGAGGAGATGCTGAGACTCCTGCAGGTCTTATGAGGATCCAGTGATGAATGAGGAGGCTCTGTGTGTCATCCATCATCCTCACTTGTGTGTGTGTGTGTGTGTGTGTGTGAGAGTGTTGAGAGAGAGAGAGAGAGTAGAGAGAGAGAGAGAGAGAGAGTAGAGAGTAGAGTAGAGAGAGAGAGAGAGAGATGAGAGAGAGAGAGAGAGAGCTTTGATGCTTTGGCAATACAAAATGTATTTTTTGTCAGGTAAATAAAGCTTTCTATTTGAATTGAATGTGTGTGTGTGTGAGAGAAAAAAGACAGAGAGTGTGTGTGTGTGTGTGTGTGTGTGTGTGTGTGTGTGTGTGTGTGTGTGAGACAGAGAGTTCTGCTTGATGGAGCATGAACTGAAATAATGTACCTCTGATGTCTCTCTCCCCCTCTCTCTCCGTCTCTTGCTGTTTTTATGTTCTTCTCAACACACACATGTGTAGCTGCAGCTGTCTAACTGTGTGTGTGAGAGTGTGTCTCTGCTTCTGCCACTGAACAAGACCAAAGAAACAGGAGAGAAAGAAGGAACTAGACACTTTGGCATTGCTTTTGATCAAATCAGAGCTTAAACTGTTTACACTCAAAGAAGTGTTTAGCATCTGGACTTTATTTAAAGGTGGAATACCTAAGATTTTTGCATTAAAATATCCCCAAACCACAAGTGTTATATATTTAGTTAAGATGATAACTTAAAAATATTCCATAATGGAATATACAATAATGTTTCAAACAATGTTTAAATCGCGAGAAAATTGAGATTTTAACCAAGAAAACGAGGCGTGTGAGCAGGGGTGAGCTGGGAGCTCGCCAGTCAATTGCGTGCATATCCGCGTTACCTCGGTTTCCGCTCGTACTACGTGTAGTCCTGGACAAATGCGGAAGTTTTAGTTGTGCGTTAGCGTCTATCAAGCAACAAACGTCAGCTTGTTTCGCGCATTTGTTATGGAATGGTGCACAACTATTGTTTTCAATTATTCTCGGAATGTCAACTGTTGGCTGTAAAGGGCCAGCGCCACCGTCTCAGGACAACTCCAGTATTGCACACCGACGCGACACTTTCTCATCAGTATATGGCCAGCAATATCGTGCAATATCGTTTAATGACATGAAAGGAAGATAATGTCTGTTCTATGTTATGATTGTACTGTACAATTAAATACAATCGTTACTGATCTGGATTCTGAAAATTTTACCTCAGAAGCATCCGTTAACTGAATGAATTAGAGAATCTCACCTGAAAAATCTAATAACATCAGCAATTGTAATTTCAAGCAGCTGATTTCTGTAAATGAATGCAAAACTAAATGCATATTGCAGCATAGGGCGAAGTCAGGATCCATTAGCAACGATTTAACTTCAAACCCTCTCCATCATAGCTTCGTCCAGTGACTCGTACAGTAACATCTGTGATAACTAATTTACTTTTAAACCTGACTTTTACTTACGGCTATTTCAGTTTAATGAAAAACAAGCATGTCATTCAACGCAATGTAGATCAAATTCTTGCTTCCCCCTATTAATTAAGTTTCCATAAAAGACACCAGTCATTCTGCCAATATATCTTATTTATTTTACCAATTTATATAAGACATAAGGGAGAGAGAGTGATAAGGAACAGCAAAAGATCTTCATTCTGCTTCTCTGGATTTCTCTCTCTGACTTGAACAAAGAGGATTCAGTTCATATAGGCTGATAAAAAAAACCTAACTACATTACCAGAAACATGTGGTTCCCATTAACGTTGGAATGTATATTCTGCTCGATGGAAAAACACTGCATATACATTAAAGTCCCCAAAGTCTCTCAAAGTCTCCCTCATACAGTACAGTATTCAGAAAAGAATGATTCATAAAACAAAATGATTACAAAATGATTATGAATGTATATGAAAAGTATAAAACACATGCATAATACTACTGATTATGATTATTAATAAAACAAAAATAAAATAAAACATTAAAAGATGAAATTGTGAAAAGATGAAATTGTGAGTCTTCAGTCCCTCCTCTGGAACTACGGCCGTCAGTTCCACACCATCATCTCGAGGTGGCCAACCTATTGAAGTGATAGTGGTGAGGAGAAATAGTAGACCAAGACATAGACATAAAAGAACAGAAGAATGGAAAAGAAAAGAAAACAAATAACAAAGAACCCCAACCCGTGTTATGTCCCCGCAAACTATGTGTCAATTAACGTCTATGTGTAAGCATGTAAAATGAACCCCAATCATCTAAGAAAAGAAAAACTAAAAAATCTTCTGCCCGTGCCTGAACTCATTAATTAATTAACTCATTAATTAATTAAATCCTTCAGTTCCGTGCTCCAAAACAACAAACCAAAATAAACATTGATGTTAAAGGGTCCTATCCCTTGGGGTTGAAAATCAGTAAGCGGGTGTTCATTGTTTGTAAGGTTGTGTTTTGTATGTAGTGTAGCGTATAAAATCTCCTATTTCACTCTGTATTTCCCATTCTCGATTCTATCCATTTGGTTAGCAATAACCAATCTGACAGGTTTGGCACTTCTCTTTCCTGTGACATATATGATAAGTTTTATCACTAACAGAAACACGAAAACTCCTACCATAGTCAAAACTATCCATTCTGACCATGATAAATTCCCTGGAATTCGAGCTAATTTCCTCTCAGACATCAATTTAGCTACTCCATTCGCTACGATAACATGTCCCATTGCTTGAATTCCCTCCTCTTGAGCTGCCTTAACACTCGCTTTAACTCTCTTAACCATTTCAAAGAGTTCATAATTCCTTTCTTCTACCAAATCATTATTCCACCACTGTGGATCTAACTGCAACAATTGCACATGTGGAACATGAATTCCACCCAATTGAAGAGGATAGAGAATCTCAACGCAAAATGGATCAGAAGGAATCGGACATAACTTTCCTCCATATATCATATTTTCATTTATTCCGTCATGTAATATACACCACTGTGCTTCTGACACCTGCCAAGCACCTGTGGCTTGATCTAAAGGAACTACTTCCCAAACTGCAGATCCATTAAGAGATAGACTAAACATCGTAGAGCATGAGCAAATTACCCACTCATGTTCCTCAACACAACAATCTGTAGTAGAAATCATTGGTATTTCACCGTCAGCCCAATATCCATTCCTTCCTAATCTAATTACTGAATTTCCTTGTCTAACCCCCATTGATTGGAACCGTCTAACTGTCATAATATTGCGCTTCCCATATTGAGGCCAGACCATAATCAAAGGTAATGTTCCAGAACCTGACAACGAATCTTCATTAATTGCGATTTTAACTAATGGAGCATGTTTAATAGAAGTCAAATTAAGTTGCTTACCGAAAACTAGTAACAAAGATTCCGCTATTCGCTCAGGAACTTGACCCATTCGAATAACCTGAATATCCTCTACCATTTGATCCTTCAAATTCTGAGCCAAAAATAAACACGCCGCGCGTGTGTCTCAAAATTAGACGATTTCACTAATGCATCAGCCAATTCCTTCGCTGCGTCATTAAGATGCTGACCAGCTGCTATAATATGTAGAGAACCTTGAAGAGCCTCAGTAAGTCCTTTCCCGGTCATTGTTCCCACCCACTGAGTGTACTCACTTAATTGGTTCATCTGAGCAGTGTTACTAATTGAATTGACAGAGCCAAATACCCCCGCTATGTCTCCCCATATACTTCGAGGTTTACGATTTCGACTTCCCAGAGGATCCTTAGAGGTATAATATTTAATTTCTTTTTCCAACCAACTCCTAATTTTTGTGAAATTTCCACAATAGGACTGATCATAAACAGTAAGAAGAGACATCAAGTTATAATTGATGCGTTGTCGCACCATGTGGGCTTCGTTTATCAAGGTTTTGGTTTCCTTTGCTAACAATATACCATGAGCTGGTGCAATAGTTGTACTTGGGCATGTTTTAGCTTTGTTTGTCTTTTCCGCGGAAAGGTAAAAACACCGTCCAATTTCCCCAGTTTCTAATTCAGTCTCACAATATTCATTCGCATCTTCCGAATGCCAAACTCGTATGTAATTTCCCTTGAATCTTGTTGTCCCGGAGGCAGCATCCCTTAGAAACCCCTCGCATGGCAACACAATGGGATAGATACAGCCTTGGGCTAATGAATCCCATATTGTAAGCATGTGGGTACGATTCAAAATGAAATTAATTTCCACATTAGTAGATGTTATGAGGTTTAACCCCACAATTTCACATTGTTGTTTTGAACAAATTTCTCGTCTTTGAGCACTACCAGTATACCCCCCATCTTTCACCGGCCAAATTACTCTGCTTTGGTAACATTGGTGGTGAAAGTTACATCCACCGTAGATGCCCATGCGATATTTTGCAAGGTCTTTATCATTACGTGGCACCCAATCCCATAATCCCCATCTGGAAATAAAGGGTAGAGTAAAACGTTGGCCAGATTTCAGAGTTGCATTCCGAGTAATTTCTTGAACTCGAGGAGTCCATAAAGCTTGGCTTCCTTGGTAAATACCAAGTAAAATTAAAAACAAGCATACCATTGTCGTTGTGTATCGAGAATAACTTGCAACCATCTTTAATCAATGTCAATGGAATTGATTCCTGAAATGGAAGCAGAAAAAATAATTAATCATCACACTTTTTCCCAGTTTTTAAAGGTTAATGAGTCAACAGCGCTCAATCTCGGACTATAAGCCTTCATCATTTTGTTCATTCACTAAGCAAGGTTTAACTTGTGACCAGTGATACCATCTATCTGTTCCTATACCCTTCCCTTTTAGGCAAACACTTGTATCAGTGGTTAAGAGTACCTCATATGGTCCCTCCCACCTAGGTTCTAAACCTTTCCTGTGGATACGTTTGACCATAACAAAACTGCCTAACTCAGGAATGTGTGGAATGTCAGTAGTGGTATGTTTTTCATCCCATTGCTGTTGAGCTTCTCGCACTTTCTTATTATTGTCTTTGATTGCTTTGTCCAGCATTGTAAGATAGCGTCGTAACTTCTCTTGGAACAAAGTAGAGTCTCCTCCTGTTCCCGCAGGCGGCGGAGCATCAGGAGGTAGAACCATTGCTCTTCCAGTCATCAGTTCAAAAGGAGTCAGTCCCGTTACTCTGTTTGGGGTTGCTCTCAGATTCCACAAGATTGCAGGTAGTAACTTATGCCAACCTTGGCCAGTTTGCAGAATGGCTTTGGTAAGCGCGGTTTTTAACGATCTGTTCATTCGTTCGACCATCCCTGAAGACTCCGGATGATATGCGATATGAAATTTCTGTTTAATCCCCATCCATTGTTCTTTCTCTTCATCTGTCTCAGTTTGATATGACAGAAGGCGAAGCTCAGGATTATCTTCAGTGTTTCCCTTTACCAAGGTAACAGGTGTAAGAGGAAGTAGAGCTGCTTCTCTAGCTGCTGCATCTGCTGCCGTGTTTCCTTGACTTTCTTTGGACTTGTCAGCTTGATGTGATTTCACTTTGATCACGGCTGCTTCTCTGGGTAAGTGACATGCTGCAATCAAACGACGAATTATGGAAGCATGTTGTATTTCACCCCCATTGCTGGTGATAAGGCCACGTCTTTTCCACAGGGCAAGGTAGTCATGGACCACACCAAAAGCATAACGACTATCTGTGTAGATGTTGACTCGTTCTCCTTCCGATAGTTCAAAAGCTTCTGTAAGTGCTATGAGCTCAGCTACTTGTGCTGAAAAATGCCCAGAAAGAGCTCCTTTCTTCACGACATTTCCATCAGCTTCCACTACAGCCCATCCAGTATGTCGTTTTCCATCAACATAGTAACTGGATCCATCGACCCATAACTCCTTGTCTGGATTTTCAAGAGGTGTTGGATTAACAGGACCAAGAGTTTCTTCTTCTACTTGTTTTTCACACTCATGTGGTTTTCCCTCATGTGGTTCGATCATCATTGTTGCAGGGTTAAGAGACGTGTCTCTGATGATTTCCACTCTCAAATCCTTGTTCAACAAAGTTGCTTCCCATTTTGCTCTCCTTGCATCAGTAATGGTCTTAATGTTTGTGTTGTTCAACAACGTCACGATACTGTGTGGAGTGTGCAATATGATTGTTTGTGCTCCTATCAAATTTTCCACAGCATCCACTGCCCATGTGGCACCATCGAGAGCTTGTATACATCGTGGTTGACCCATCATAGTAACAGGAATCTTTGTGGAAAAGTATCCAACTGGTTTGAATCGATCACCTGGTTTTTGACACAGCACTGCTGAATACGTCTCATCTCCCACCCTGGTCCACAAATGAAACGGCAATCGTCCATCAGGAAGTCCCAAGGCTGGGGCTGAAGTCAGTTTTTCTTTCATTGAAGTAAATGCTTCCTCAGCTTCCGGTGTCCAGGTTATCTGTTCCATACCAGGCTTTCCTCCCTTGTACAAGTCAATGAGGGGGCTAGTGATGCTAGCAAAGTCAGGTATGTACTGACGACAATAGTTGAAAAGTCCCATCACCTTCCTCATTCCTGTAACTGTTAGAGGTTTTGGAAGTTGCCGTAATGCCTCCACACGCTCTGTTGTCAGTCTCCTTCCCTCGACAGATACTTCTTGGCCCAAGTAGATAACCTTGGTTTTGGCCAGCTGTGCTTTGTCTGGGTTGACTTTGAATCCTCCTTTCTTAAGGGCTTGTAGGACAATATTCAGAGCAAATATATGGCTGTTTTCATCTGGGCTTGCAATTAACAAGTCATCCATGTATTGGAGGCAAACACTTCCTGAACTCTCAATTTCAGCTTTTTGCTCCGTTAAGAACTGATCCAAAGTTCTGTGAAACACCACAGGAGAAATATTAAGACCTTGTGGAAGTCTGTTCCAAACATACTGTTTTGCACCCACTGTGAAGGCAAGTTTCTCTTGAGATTTTTCATCAATAGGTATAGACCAGAAAGCAGACAGTACATCTAGCACTGTGAAAATTCTTGCATTTCCTGGAATATCATTCAGAATGGTGGCAGGATTGGCCACAATTGGATGCGGTTTTGGTGTTACACTGTTGAGTCTTGTGTAATCAATCGTTAATCTCCATGAGTTATCTGATTTCTTGACAGGCCAGACAGGACTATTAGTGGTTGATGAAGTTTGTCTGATGATCCCTTCAGCTTCCAAGTCTGCCACTATCTCTTTCCACGGCTCGTCTTGCTTCAGGTCGGATAGGATATTGTTTATGAGGGGCATGTATCGGCCCTTCAATAACAACAGGATCAATGTTGGCTTTGCCACAATCAAATTTGTGTTTAGCCCAAACTTCTGAATGTAAACTGCACAGAAGACCCCACACACCATCTTTTGTCCAGTCTCTGATAATTGGTTTTGCTGCACCAACTGAACTCAAATTACATGTGCGATCTTCGTGTGGTATTATCCCAGCTGTTGTAGCGATTTGACGACTGTCAGTAAAGATAATCATGTTCAACAATGGAAGAATGTCCATGCCTATGAGGCTTCCTTGTGAATTAGGTCCCACCCAGAAAGATGTCCATACGACTTCATCTTCATGTATTTGTAGTGGAACTTGGATACTTTTACGAAATGTTGTGATACCTCCTCCAACTCCTTCAACTTCCATAGTTTCATCTGTTGTAGGTAGGTTCAGATCTGTTATTGAAATTGAAGCTCCAGTGTCGACTAAGATGTCACATGGGTGGCCCCCTATTAATGCATTGATGAAAAGGCGATTGTCTCTTTTCTTACTAATACAGGGGGCCGCTGATTCCTATTGCGGACGCATAATCCCCTCTATGAGTTGACGAACTTGTGCTTCCGTCCATGTCTTCCCTTTAGAGGTTTCATCATGATTTTTCACAGTGACTTGTTTAAATGATGGACCTTGACCTTCTGCTCCACCACCTTTAGCCCAACAGTCTTTTCTTGAGTGGCCACGCTTTCCACAATTGCCGCAAACAACAATCTTATTCTTTGTGTCCATGTTGTATTGAGCTGTCGCCACTCCTTTTCGATTTGGCTTGTTTCCATCTTCCTTGTTTGATCTCATCGCCATCTCTAGACGGCCAGCCCATTGCATAATTTGGTCATATGTTTCGCCTGGATTGACTCCAAGTGATAACGCTTGTTGGTATTTAGAGCTAAAGCCATCCACAAGTGTGTCAGTGAATTGTACATCATCTCTGTCAGGTTGTTTCTTAGCGCAGAGAGCCCATCTCTCATAAGCGTTCCACTTACGCAGAGCATATTCATCAGGAGATTCATCATCCTTTTGCTTAATCAATGTCACTGATGTGAATGGAATTTTACCACTGCCCAAGATTTCTTGGATTTCTTTTCGAAATACATCTAATGTTTGCCAAAGACCCAAGGGTCGTCCCTGGCCATCAACCCACAAGTCTACCCATTGGGCTGTTGTTATTGACGCTGGCAAGCGTTCCCATCGGTCTCTTGGAATTTTAGCTTTCACAATGGTGTGAATGTCTTTCAGTGTCATTTGATGTGCTTCAACCAGAGAGTCTAATTCTCGCCAAAACTCTGTGTTTGGATCTTGTCTCTTCAGAGGAGGCAAGGCTGTGAGAATGGCTTGTCGTTCTCCTGGAGTAAACGGTCTTTCTTCGGTCATCATTTCAGGTTGTGACTCTTCTCTTTTAATCACAGGTGAAGAAAAGTCAGGACCGATTTTGTCAATTGTGATCATGTCGTCATCCCTTGTCTCGTCACCCCAGTCAGATCCATAATTATGAGCCTGTGTGCATCGCATCATGTCTCTGCTTGGCTGGACTGATTTAGATCTTGTTATTATTGGAGCTGCTTGTGCAGATGCAATATACATTTTGTCAACTGGACCTCCATTTGATCTTGAAGCTTGAGGCTGCATCAGAGGTTTAGATGAACTTGTGTATTGTTCAGGCAAAGTTGGATAGATTGGTTTGTAAGGTGGAGGCGTTACTGTTGTCGCAGATTTCACTGGTGCTTGTGAATATTTCCTTTCAGCTTCAGTTATTATATTTGTCCAATCTGGATCAAATAAATCATCACTGGTTGTGTTTTCCTTGTCTGGACATGTGATGGACATGATTTTGCTTAACTTGTGGTATGCTTCAACTTGAGGCTTCATCACTTCAACAAGCGGAACGGGACCACCGTTTAAATCGCAACAAATTCCACCTTGTTTCACAATCCAATTAGCTGCTAAAATTGGAAATGCTTTTGATTTTATCTTGTCTTTTTGGGACTCGAACCAGCTTAACTGTTCATTCATAGATGCATTAATGTCCAGTCCTTTTTTCAAAAGTTTAGTTAGTTTCTTGTTCTTCTTTCTTTCAAGGTACCATTCTGATATCGTACGACTGGTGCAGACACTTGCTGCCATTTTCAAAGTGTTCAAAGTCAGTGCACTCAACAGCAGAGAAATGAATGTGTGCCTATATGTGTGTGTGAATTATACGGAAGGGGCTATGTATGTATGTGCGTCTATGTTCAGAAACTGCAGCCTATGTGATGCGTCTGTGTGTGCTCAGAGCTGCAGGCTGTGTGTGTGTGTGTGTGTATGTATGGGGCTACCCTGTTTCTTCCTCCCTCTCTAACTGTGTGTGTGCAGAGCAATTCTAAAGGGAGGGGCTGCTTTGCTCCCTTTCTCTGTCCCTCACTCACAAAACAAAAGAAAAATATAAAGAAAAGTTAACTCTAATGCTTTTCAATAGTTTAGTTTTTCTTTTAAAACTCAAAACGGTTTCTTTTTTTTTTCTTTCTTTTCAAATAGATCTATTTTGGATTTTATCTCAGATTAATTTCTCTGGTTTTTATTTTTTCCTTAAAGTTAACTCGGATCAGTCTCCTCAAATATTTGAACAGCTTTACGGTCAGGTTCAGAATGCCCACAATCCTAGCTAGTTACAAGGGCGCCTTTTATACTTGTATAACTCTAGCGTGTTACAATGTTTTAGGGGTTACTCTGCCATCGTTTTTACAGTCCCGCCACATTTAACCGCTTTGGTCAATCAAGTATCGCTTGTGTCACACTTTCCTCGTCTCCTTCTGAGAACGAATCTTCAGTGTGTTGGATGCTTTAGGGATTACTCTGCCTTCTTTAAACAGTCCCGCCACTATCCAACCACGTCGCAGTTATAACCAAGCAAATTTACTAGCTTAATCGTTTTACAGCAATTCCAAATTTCTGACTAGATGGCCTTTTTTCTAAAAAAGATCCTTCTCTATCCCAGCATTTCAAATATTGTTTGAGGTTTACTTTTCAGAGAACCTTAAATTCAATTTGATTGTTTAAATTGATTAATTTTATATAAATTTTTCCTTATGTCCTATATTCATTGGCAAAACAACTGGTACTTAAAACAACACAGTTCTTTTCAGCATTTCCAGTTACTGTCTCTAATCATCAGGCAGACTTATAACTTTTTAGAAAGAAAAAAGTCTTACCTGAAATGATTGAGACGAATGCCTGGGTATGCGATCCTGTTCGTGTGACGCCAAAATGTAGATTCAAAATTCTTGCTTCCCCCTTATTAATTAGTTTCATAAAAGACACCAGTCATTCTGCCAATATATCTTATTTATTTTACCAATTTATATAAGACATAAGGGAGAGAGAGTGATAAGGAACAGCAAAAGATCTTCATTCTGCTTCTCTGGATTTCTCTCTCTGACTTGAACAAAGAGGATTCAGTTCATATAGGCTGATAAAAAAAACCTAACTACATTACCAGAAACATGTGGTTCCCATTAACGTTGGAATGTATATTCTGCTCGATGGAAAAACACTGCATATACATTAAAGTCCCCAAAGTCTCTCAAAGTCTCCCTCATACAGTACAGTATTCAGAAAAGAATGATTCATAAAACAAAATGATTACAAAATGATTATGAATGTATATGAAAAGTATAAAACACATGCATAATACTACTGATTATGATTATTAATAAAACAAAAATAAAATAAAACATTAAAAGATGAAATTGTGAAAAGATGAAATTGTGAGTCTTCACAACATTTATAGAAATCGAACTTTACCTCATTCATGACAACTGATTTCCGATTCCTTGTCTGACTGATTTATCCACGGTGGAGTTGAAAACAACAGTTCCCATCATTCCGCGTTCCTCCACGTCGTCATCTAAGCAAAGCCGTTGTTGTTGTTGTTTTGAATCTTAGCGCCCTCTTAGCGGCATGCAATCCTAGGTATTGCAGCTTTAATGATGATATTTAATGGAATAATCCAACAAACCGCACTCTCCCATCAAAGCTCTGTGAAACTTCCCCACAAATGAAGCCAACGCTGGAAGACCCACTGTCCTGTTACTGCTACAGGACACCTGAGGAACGTGCAGAGGGCTGTGACACTCAGGACAAATGAATCCCTTAATCCTATATATTCTATACATGAGAATGACTTGCATAATATGGTTAACCAAAAGCTTATGTGTAGCATATTTAGTCTCTCATGAACTACAATCTTCTGCATTATAAGAGTAATAGAAATAGTAAATTATAAGAAATCTTGAGAGATTCTTCTCATAAACATCTATTAAAGCATCCAAATGCCCTGCTAATGAATACAAAGGGTCATAAAAACTCCCTCCAAGAGGAGACCACTGGTATTGGCTCACGCACTTCCACACGGACACCTCTCTCTTAGCTCTCAGCCCCCAGCTCTCAGCTCTCAGCTCTCAGCTCTCTCTCTCTCTCTCTCTCTCTCTCTCTCTCTCTCTCTCTCTCTTTCTCTCTAGTGCATGCTGGGAGAAGTGGTAGTGTGTGGGAGGGTGATCAAGGTGAGAGGGAAATTTGAAAACTTTTTCTCTAAACTATTCTTTTGGGAGCTTATTGGAAGGATTTCTATGTATTTACTTTTGCGAACTAGTTTGTTTTTTAGTCTCTTATATTCTCAGATATTTTTTTGTTTCTGTGGAATAGTCTAGTTTTGTCGTGTCGGGACAAAGATGGTGTCCGCACGGGAATGTGCAGGCGTCGTCTCTGTCGCTCCGTCACGACATCAGGTGTGTCACGAGCGCTGGAGAGTCTGTGGAAGACGTGCTGTCGGATGTAGCTGAGCGCTGTCGGTCACGACACATTGTTCCTGCTTCCCCCGAATGAACAAAGCAGTGGTGGTTTTTCTCAAAGGATGAACAACTAGTGAATCGTTCTGATCGGGAAGGTGGTGCTTTTATTCATGTTCAACCGTTAGTAACACCAATGATTAAAGTGACTATTTCCAGTGTTCGCTGTTCATTCCTAATGCTGTTATTGAGCGTCATCTTCGCGTTTCGGTTAAATTGCTTGTGGATCAAAATGGTTCCACTTAGCGGCAAAAATGTGGCTTTGAAACATGTGCTGTCGTTCAGGTCACATGTATTTATGTTTTTAACGTTGCAGACTCTTAAAGGAGTCATAACCTCGTATTACCTTGGATACCCATGCTCTATTATAGTCTTTCAGGCCCTTCTAAAAAAAGAAAAGTGAAAAAAAATAAACACAGAGCTCCTCTGACCCTTATTTCTGAATGCATTATTGCTTCTTGAGATTCTGATGCGATATTTTGGCTGTCGTGGTACGGTCATTATAATAATGCAAATGAGGGCCGCGTTGATTGGTGGCAGGAAGGAGGGGGCTTGACATCCGGGTAACTTCAGCATATCATTATAAAAAGACCGTGACCTACGGAATTCAACCATATGTGTTTGAGCCAGACTCTGAGCTAGAGCTGGAAACGGAAGATATAGAGTTAATGGAAGGACGTTTACATCAACATGTCTCTGAATGGTAAAGACAATCATTTTGACTGAGACATACATTAACATCAGTAAACGAGCTTAAAACGTTTGTTGCTATTTCACCCACATAAGTTTACCTTTTATTCAATGTAGATTACATTAACGGAGATGTAGTCTACTTTTTTATCAGCTTACAGTGGTTATAGAGATCGACGTTTGCTATCATGTGTTGTTTTTGCCTTGTTTCACGTTCACGCACTTCTCTATAGCTGTGTTTACTCAGCTCTTACGGTGATTTTCTGAAGTAAAACTGACGCTTCATCTTTTGTGTGATGTACAATAAACTTTATTAAACTCATCATCAGTATATGTTTGATCATCATTCGGACCTGGTCCGAAACAGCAGACTTGTAGGCTATTAATAAATAATGGATACATACAAGCAGATGGCAAATTACGTTATAATAACCGTAATTAAACTACTAAACTATACCTGTTCCATCTCTATACAGCACTCTGACTCTGTAGAAATTATTGTCCGACTCTAAATGAACGTTGTAAAGGATTCCTGTGATAAATGTTTAGCGCAGACACCTAGTAACGTTGAGCCAGTTGTTGGAACAGCGTCATTAAAAATGAATTTCATCCACTGGTCCCTGGTAGTGTGGTCCGTTTTTGGTAGAGAAAACACATTTGAATGTTGATTCTGGCAGTCAACCACAGAGCAACACACGTGTGCACTACATTTCTGCATCTTTCTTGACTGAATATGAGGGAGAGGAGGGACAGCGCGAGCTTCCTGCAGCTTATGCATGTGCGGTGTCCATATATGGTATATCCTGCCCCGTCTCAACGTCAAGTTGGGGAAGAAATTAAAATCTCGCATTTGAGTGCGCGTGCACGTGGGCTGGTTTATGAACCCTGGGGTAAACAAACGCTTCACTTTTGAATATTGGCTTTCCGGCCAATGTTTAACCTTTAGGCAATCATAACATACATTGATTCTCGTGGAAAAGTGAAAATGACAGGTTATGACTCCTTTAATGTGTTCTTTTCCATGTATGTATGAAGGCAAATCGACATGTTGTATGTGAGCGTAGGTGAGATGCGATGTTTTGGATGCGGTGGTGTCGGGCACGTAAGGTTATCATGTCCTAATAGTGCCGAGGCAGGCCTTAGTGGAACTGAAACGGGAGTGCAAATAGATCCACTTCAAGAGCAGGTTGTTGTGAATATGATTAATGCTGAGAATGTAAGGAATGATGAGGAAATCCCTACTGAGAAGTAAAAAATGCACGGAAGGAGGCTCCTACTGAGAGTTTGAGGAAGGATGTGGAGTTGTCTGTTAAAAATGAACAAATGGATGAAGGTGATGTTGAAGTACAGATGTCTGAAATAAAAAATGATGTGTGGGATGGAAGGCCAAAAAGAAGAGAGTGTTTTGTGACTGAGTCTGAAGCACTGCATATCAAAACAGTAAGGAAATTCATGTGAGCCTGAAGAAAAAAATACAAAAATTAGGTGAAGATGAAATAAACGAGGCTGATGACGAGAATGGACTTTATCCGATAGGCCTACTTCAGATCTGTCAGATATTTCCCAGGTAGTTTGTGACCAGATTTACTCTTCGGATGAGATTAATTCGTTTTTGGATGTCTTCTAGCTTTTGGAAGGTTGCTGAAGTTAGGAGTTTTTTCCAGATGCAAAGAAATTTAAATTTTTCAGTTCTTTATTGGCAAAAGAGGGTGTAAGAAGAAAATCCCAAGTATGCGAAAGAGGTTTCGCTGAAACTAGAAAAAGGTAGAGTTTTAATGGCTATAGTAGAAATTAAAGAGTTGATGTTTCTTTTTATTAATGAATACCCTTACGAAACAAAAATATATTGCAGTATATTGGATATACCATGTGATATATTAGGCGATATATTTCCATATATGGGATTTAATATTTATATTGTCCAATATATTGCAATGATATGCATAGTCCATATATTTATATACTGTATATTGATACATATATTCCAATCAAGACCAAAATAGTCACTATATTTTTTACATATAGTTTGTCTTTTTATATTGTGGAATATATTTTAAATATATGTATAATTATATGGAAATATATAAATAAAATAGATGTATAGATATGTGTTCAATATATTGTGGAATATATTTTAAATATATGTATAATTACATGGAAATATATAAATAAAATATATGTATAGATATGTGTTCCATATGTTGTGGAATATATTTTAAATATATTTAAAATTGTATGGAAATATATAAATAAAATATATGTATAAGATATGTGTTCAATATATTGTGGAATATATTTTAAATATATGTATAATTATATGGAAAATAAATAAAATATATGTATAGCTATGTGTTCCATATGTTGTGGAATATATTTTAAATATATTTAAAATTATATGGAAATATATAAATAAAATATAGCAGACAATATATTGCAGACAATCTCAAAGATTTGTATGTATATATATATATATATATATATATATATATATATATATATATATATATATATATATATATATATATATATATATATATATATATATATATATATATATATATATACATACACACACACTACCGGTCAAAAGTTTTAGATCGGTAAGATTTTTTATGTTTTTAAAATTAGTCTCTTCTGCTCTCCAAGGCTGCATTTATATGACTAAAAAAATGTATACATTAATATTCAATACTAATGTATACTAATATACTATATTCATGTTAATATACATTAATATTGTGAAATATTATTCAAATTTAAAACAGCTGTTTTCTTTGTGAATATATACAGTGAAGTGTAATTTATTCATGTGATCAAAGCTGAATTTTCATTATCATTACTCCAGTCTTCAGTGTCACATGATCCTTCAGAAATCAGTCTAAAAGGATGATTTTGCTGCTCAAGAAACATGCTTGATTATTATCAATGTTGAAAACAGGTTTTTTACAATTTTATTTCAGGATTTATCTGAAAATGGAAAGCTTTTGTAACATTAAACACTACCCTTTAAAAAGTTTGGGGTCATAAGAATTTTTTATTTTATTTTTGAAAAAAAAAAAAGAAATCAATACTTCTATTCATCAAGGCTGAGTTACATTGATCAAAATTTACAGTAAAGACATTTATAATGTTAGAAAATATTCTATTTTAAATAAATGCTGTTCTTTTGAACTTTGTATTCATCAAAGAATTTTGGAAAAAAATGTGCACAACTGTTTTCAACATTGAAAATAATAATAATGTTTTTTGAGCATAAAATCAGCATATTAGAGTGATTTCTGAAGGATCATGTGACAAAGAAGACTGGAGTAATGATGATGAAAATTCAGCTTTGATCACAGGAATAAATTACACTTTACTTTATATATATTCACAAAGAAAACAGCTGTTTTAAATTGTAATAATATTTCACAATATTAATGGCTTGGAGAGCAGAAGACACTTAAAACTTTTGACCGGCATCATATATATATATATATATATATATATATATATATATATATATATATATATATATATATATATATATATATATATATATATATATATATATACATTGGCTATATATGATATGACATGCATGGCATAGCTATTTAGCTCAATTAAAATATCTTTAATTTATAAATAATTACACAATTGAAAACATATATGCTTTTCCACAGTTCCCTGAAGGTCCTTGAAAGTTTTATATTATTTATTTATTTCTTATTATTTGTGCATTTTGTTTACGATATATTTTTCTTACATTACATAACAACACTGCTGAAAGTTTGAAACAGACATTGGTCATTGAAAATTCCTTTTATTTATATTGTATATTTTCTGTTCAATGGCACTCTTTAAAAATGTTGCACTGTTAATAAATGTAGTCAATCACATTTCCTTTATCTGACCATATGCAAGGCGTTTTGTGGTTTTAGCTCAATTGGGTTTAAAATCTGTGCCAGATTTTAAAAAAATAATAAAGGTGGCTTTTGATAGATTACCCATTATGCGTTGATATGTGGTATAAAGGTTTTCACATATTGCAGGATGAATATTTATTAGGTATTCATATATTTAGTATGTTACATGTAACTTATACTGAATACTATATCTCGTATACATTGTATGTGTCATTGTATTTGTCTTGTTCCTTGTTCTTGTCTGTCATGTGATTCCGGTCTTGTCCCATGTTCAGCTGTTCCCCATTATGTTGATTATCTCTCCCAGGTGTTTCAGTTTAACCATGCCCCCTTGTTATCTTATAAATCAACAGGAACATCCAAGGCACTCTCTTCAGAAAAGGTTAAAAAGCCTTTATATGGCTTGGTCATAATCAACACTATAAAACACTCTGACTGCGTTTTGGTACAAGCGTTTGTCCGGAAGCCCTTGTTATCTTGTTTAGCTTGTGTTCCCTTGTGTTTAAGCCCTGTGTTTTAGTTCAGTCCTTGTGAGTTCTTGATGTTGTAATGTTTGTTGTCTCATTGTTCCTCGAGTTCCCTGTTCCTGTTCTGAGTGTTCTGTCGTGTACCCTGGTTTACCTGTTTGTTTGATTATTAAAGGTAGTGTAGGTCAGAATTTTATAAAAACTTTTTTCCAAATTTGTTTAAACTTTCTATAATATATCAATGCATAATTAAAATTAAAGTACTCTGAAAAAAGAGTATAAAAATCGAGTGACTCTTACATAGGAACTCTTAGACATGGGAACATACATGGGACCTTATATCTTTACATATATAACCAATACATTATCCAGATACAAACTGTAATACATTATGGTTGATATTAATAAAAAAAATAATTAAAAAATAAAATTGCATATATTTTCAGATATATAATTACATATGTTATATATTCATTTACCATATATTTCAATATATTGAAAGCTGGCAATCATTTGTATATTTTGCAATATATTACAATATATTTAATATATTTCAAGTAATATATTGGTAAATATATTTTTCTTTCATAAGGGATGTCCCTGTCCTGACCTATCAGTGTGTCTAGGTTAGCACACCAGAGTACCTCAAATAACTCATTAATATTCATAATCCACCCCAATATCTTCGCTCCATCCATCTGTCTAATCATCCATCCGTCCATCCATCTGTCCGCCTGTCCATCCGTCATCCATCTATCTGTCTAATCATCCATCTATCCGTCATGTGTCCGTCCATCCATCTGTCTAATCATCCATCTGTTCGTCCATCCATCTTATCTGCTGTCTAATCATTCCATCTGTCCATCCATCTCTCCATTTATCTATTTGTCTAATCCTCCATCCATCTATCTCATTTATCCATTCATCTGTCTAATCATCCATTCGGCCATTCCATCTGTCTGCTCTGAATCATCCATTCATCCTTCCATCCATCTATCTGTCCGTCCGTCCGTCCTCGCTCATGAAACCCTTTGGTCAGGAAAAGGAGAGCTCCTCCACGGCTGGGACAGAACCGGCACAAGCGCTTTCTGTCCACCTCCAACCAGCTCTTCTTCTCTTACCCTGTTTCCTTCGCCACCCAGGGTGTCTCGAGAGCCAGGCCCTATTTTACCGCTTCTACTCAGCCCCAGTGCGAGAGGAAGGAGACACTCTGGTTCTCTCCCCTCTCCCTCGACACACTCCTTCTAACTGAGCCCCTCACATCCTCAGAAACACTCTTCCTTTTTTTCTGCAGCAGGCAGGCCGGTCACCCAGACCCTGAGCATTGTTACCTCCCATCGCATGTCAGGCGCCAAGTGCTCTCCTACACGAACAACCTCGCAACACTCTGTAGTCGACAGCAGCACTCAGGCTTCTTTGCTACAGCAGGAAATTTCTTCCTCCTTCTCAAAGGTGCGACAGAGGAGGTTCCTGCGGAGGAAACCGAACAAGGCTTCTACAGCCGCTTATTTTCCTGGTTCCGAAGAAGGCGGCGGCCTGCGTCCCATCTCAGACCTTCCGCCGACTGAATTTCGCCCTTTTCAGGGGAAATTCAAAGATGTTGACGTTGAAAGCCATCATTTCTCCGACTCGGCCAGGAGATTGGGTTCGTGACAGTAGACCTCAAGGATGCCTATTTTCACATCCAGGTCGTGCGGTGTCACAGAAAGTTCCTCGAGGTTCGCCTTCGGAGGAAGGGTGTTCCAGTACAGGGTCCTCCCCTTTGGCCTCGCCTGGCGCTGAGAACGTTCACTGAAATGCGTGGATGCAGCACTGGCCCCCTTGTGGCTCCAGGGCATCCGCATTCTCAATTATCTGGACGACTTGCTCATTCTAGCCCAGTCCAGGGAGTTGGCTACCCACCACAGGGACACTGTTCTGCGCCATATTCAGTCTCTCGGTCTGAGGCTGAATGTGGAGAAGAGTGTTCCTGACTCCAGCTCAGCACACAGTTTTCTTGGGTGTGCACATGGATTCGTTCGTATGCAGGCCCGTTTGGCTCCTGCACGGATTTGCAGTTTGATGACATGTTTGGCCCGTTTTTGCTAGGCCATCGTGTTTCTGTGGGCACTTGCCGCAGGCTTCTGGGCTTAATGACCGCAGCCTCCCCTGTGCTACCCCTGGGTCTGCTCCACATGAGGCCCTTCCTGTGGTGGATGAAGCTCTCAGGGATCCTGCCCACTGGGCCAGCCTTTCGCCTGTTGAGGTGTCGGGCAGTTGCTCTCGCGCCCTGTCAATTTGGCGGGACCCTCTTTTTCTTTGGAAAGGGGTCAGCATGAGGACGGTATTCCGTTGCCAGATGATTACGACGGATGCCTCTCGAACCGGCTGGGAGCAGTTTCCAAGGGCAGACCAGCGTGTGGGGTCTGGACGGGCGAGACCCTCGCTTGGCACAAAAACTGCTTGGAGCTGAGAGCCGTCTTCCTGGCTTTGCGTCATTCTCTCACTCTCCAAGGGTCACCATGTCATTGTCAGGACGGACAACATGGCGGTGGTTTCCCATGTAAACCGGCAAGGAGGTTCTCCGGCTCTTGCACCCTGGCAGGCATGCGCGTCATCTTCTCTTATGGTCTCAGAGCAGGTTCCTTCTCTCTGAGAGCGGTCCATGTCCCAGGGATTCTGAACCTCGCAGCGGAATTCCTATCCAGGCAGAAACTCCAGTCGGGAGAATGGATGTTCAACCGTTCAGACAGTGTCCCTGATCTGGGAGGTGAAAGCGGAAATGGAACTCTTTGCCTCGAAGGAGTCATTCCCAATGCCTGCTTTGGTTCTCCCTGAACTCTCCAGTCCGTTGGGGATAGATGCATTCGCCCACCCTTGGCCAATGCAGAAACTCTACGCCTTCCCGTAGGGCCCTATAAAATCCGTTTCATTTTTTCCCAAATTCCATTTTTATTTTTTCCCAAATTCCGTTTTTTCCGTTTTAATTTTTGCAAATTCCGTTTTTTTCCGTTTGAATTTTTGGGAATTAATTTTTTTTACCCTTTACTGTTATTTTAGTTGTAAAAGAGTGTGCTTTTTTATTCCGTGGCTCGCCGAAATTATAGGGCCCTTTTCCCGCCCATCAAACTGATCCAGGCGGTCCTGGCCAGAATGAGGGGAGAGCGGAGTCTGCCTCCTTCTGGTGGCCCGTTTCTGCCCGTCTCAGCCATGGTTTTCGGAGTCATTCCTTGCTGGAATCGTCCCCCTGGAGGATTCCAGTCAGAGAGGATCTGCTTTCCCAATTTCAGGGCAGGATTTGGCATCCTCGTCCAGACATGTGGAAGCTGTACGTTTGGCCAATCAGAGGCCGTCGGCATTAGACTTGGATCTCCCAACTGACATACTACAAGGAGAATGTATTCTTCCAAATGGAAGGTTTTCGTGTCATGGTGCTTGGCACATGATATGAACCCGGTTAGCTGCCCTGTCGCTTCAGTATTGGAGTTCCTGCAGGGGGAGTTTACCTCCAGGGCAGCTGCTACCTCCCTCAGAGTCTCACGTCTGCAGCCATTGCAGCACATAGAGAATCAGACGAGATTCCCTTGGGTAACCTGAGGTCAGTTTCGGCCTTCACGCGTGGGGTTAGGCGCCTGAAACCAGACCTTTCTGTCGTCTTGGAGGGAGGCCCCCTTCAACCCTTGGAGTCAGTCTCCGGATCGGATTCTGACTCTTAAGGTTTCGCTTTTGTTGGCTTCATCTTCTTTGAAGCGGCAGGGACTTGACAAGCTCTTTCTGTTAGCGAGTCATGCTTGGACTTCGTTCCCGGTTTAGTCAAGGTTTCCTTGAGACCTAGGCCAGGCTATGTTCCTAAGGTTCTCTCCACAGCATTATCGCTCTCAGGTTGTTAGCCTTAATGCTTTCCACCCTCCTCCTTTTTCTTCTGAGGAGGATAGGAAGCTTAATTTTCTCTGCCCAGTTCGGTCTTTGAAGTTTTATGCTGGCCGCCGGGGGCTTGCTGCGTCAAAACAGAGGATTTCTCATTGGGTCACAGAAGCGATTTCTATGGCTTACGAGGTGCGTGGTTTGCCTTTGCCTCTTGACATTAGAGCACATTCCACTAGGAGTGTGGCATCCTCTCAAGCTCTATTTAGAGGAGCTCACTTAGAGGACATTTGTGTTGTGGCCAGCTGGTCCTCTCGCACACTTTTTGTACTTTTCTACAATTTGGATCTTGATATGTACTCTGGGTTCCCAGATTCTTTCTGTTTGAACCGTTTATAGTCATTATCTTATCCATACCAGTCATTACAGTGCTCTTTGCTCTGCGAGTTTGGTATCCCGTTCCCACTCGCGCTAATCCGCAGTGGTCCCAGTGAAGCCAATGAAGAGAACGTCTTTGGTTACTTGCCTAACCTATGTCTCTCTGAATAGGGAACGAGATGCTGCATCAGCGGCCAAGCTCCTCGCGCTGCAGACACTGCAGTCTTTTTTTCGGCAGAGAAATCTGAGGGGAAGACTGGCGCACGCGCGTATATGATTATGTGACGTGATTGCTCTGGGCGGGGCCAGACTGCACGAGCGCCATCAGCCAATGAATTGGCGTGATTCTATTGGGCTTCAGACAATCGTCACATTCAGAAGAATATCCCACTGCGTGATCCGCAGAGTCTCGTTCCCTATTCAGAGAACATAGGTTACGCAAGTAACCAGAGACGTTTTACAGTTGTCATCTGTACCGGATGTGTAACGTCGGCATCGGAGTGACGGAGAAGAAGCAGAAGAGTGTGTGACCGCAGGGGTTTCAGTCCCGCTCTAATCGCATTCATTCCTCAGAGACTCTATTTGTCATCCCACACTTTCCATCATATCATTATTTCCTTTTCCTTGAGCAGCACATCGTAAATGTCAATAACATTGTGATGTACCGCTTGATAAAACCTGAACTTGTTTCAGTTTTCATATAGTTGTTTGTCTGTCTGACTCTGTGGTTTGGATGAATTGGATGAGGTGCCACTGGCTCTGAGAGTGTGTGTGTGTGTGAGTGTGTGTGTGTGTGAGAGTGAGTTTGTGTGTGTGAGTGTATTGATTGAGTGTGTGTGTGTGTGTCCGTAAATGTGTGTGTTTGCGTGAGTTAGTGAGTGTGTGTGTCGTTCTGTCATGTTTATGCTCCTCCAGTGTGTCAGATCATGTTGAGTGTGTATCCGCTGCCCCTTGAGCCTCAGTGATCTAAAAACTGTGTGTGTGTTTGATGCTTCTCTCTCCTGTGCTGAAGGCCTCCAGTGTTTGATGCTGATCTCCATCTCTCTCTCTCTCTCTCTCTCTCTCTCTCTCTCTCTCTCTCTGAGCGGAAGTTGGGTGTGAGTGCGAGTTGAGTGGATGCGAGACAGGAGAGTGCGTGTTTTTTGCGTGAGTGTTTTTTCTATCTTTTTCTCTCTTTTCTTTGTTTGGTGAGTTTTATTTAAGGGTTTTGTTATCGTTAGTGGTGTGTTTTAATTGGGTTAGTTTGTTGGTGACGGCGGCGACCGGTGTAACCGGGAGTCATGCCGGCTCGCGGTGTGGGAGGATTGGGGCTGGAAACGCTCACGCGTCGTCATGCTTTTAAACTTTGCCCAACTGTAGACTGTTCTGTGGAGGATTGCGCTCTGGCAGTCGGAGGAGTTATTGGTTATGAGAGCATTAAATCCGCGTCTAGGATGAACAACGGAGTTGTGATTTTTGTTGATAGTTTTGACAAAGTTGCAACAATTGTTGAACAAGGTGTAACGGTCAAGGATATCTTGGTTCAAGCGGTGCCGCCGTTAATCCGGCAAAAAAGATCATTTTGTCGCAAGTCCCTCCGTTCATTAGTAACGAAATGTTAGAGAGGGAACTGTCGAGACATGGACAGCTGATGTCACCGATTAAAACAATTGGACTTGGCTGTAAATCTCCGCATTTGAGACATGTTGTCTCTTTTAGAAGGCAGGTTTTTATGATTCTAAAAAACAACAATGAAGACTTAAATTTAGTGTTCAAGTTCAGAGTAGATGATTATGACTACAATGTTTATGTGTCGTCAGAGAAAATGAAATGTTTTGGATGTGGAATGGAGGGTCACCTCATACGATCGTGTCCAGAAAAATCTCCTTCTGAGACGAGCAATAAGACCATAGAACAGGGTGAGTCAAGTACATCTCAGAGACAAAAACAAAATGAATTAAACGAACTTCAGGGACAAAAATTGGGCAAAACAAACAATCTACAAGGACAAAAACTGAATGGAGGAAATGAATCTCAGGGATTAAGGCAATGTAAATTAAACGAAATTCAGGGACAACAACTGAGTGAATCAAATGAAATTCAGGAACAAAAACAGACTGAATTAAAACATTCTCAGGGAAAAAAAGGACTGAATCAGAAGGAATAAAATTGAACAAGTCACACAAAGCACAGAAGCTTGAACAAAATAAAGGGCCAACACAGAAGAATGAGGAGTTTTTTCAGGTCCCCTCTCCAGTTGAGAGCAGTCAGCTGTGTGTTGTGGAAGAGGTGGCCAGTAATATCACTCAGAAAGAAGTAGTATTTCCTATGGCTGAAGAAGGTGAGATGCAAGTTGATGACAAATCTGAAGATAATGTTAAGAAAAGAAAAGCTAGAGATGAGTTTCAAATCTCTGAAAAAATGGGGAAATTACCTCTTTATGGTTGCTCTCAGGCTTCTAGTGATGCTGAGGTAGGCTCTGATGCTGACTCTATAGTTTCCTCGCAGTCCTTGCCCCTGGAAGGAAGTGGATACTCTATGTTGAGTATTAAGAAGTTTCTTAGGAGTACTAAAGGGGCTAGAAATGTTAAACTTGAGTGTGCATTTCCTGATCTGCAACTTTTTGTTGATTCAGTTAAGAATTTTCAAAAAAGTTCTGAAAGTGCTGGGGAGAAAGTGTTTACTGATCAAGAGTTTTATCGCTTAAAGAAAATTGTTTTGAAAGCTAAAAGACAGTTAGAAGATGATGAATATGTTTAGTTTTTCTAATTTGTTTTTCTTTGTTTCTTTTTTGGTTTTCTTTTTTTTCTTTTTTATGAGTGAGTTAAAGATAGGCAGTCTGAATTTGAATGGAGCAAGAGACGAAAAAAAAGAGCTTCTTTTTCAGACTGTGCTCCCTCAAAAAATTGGACGTTGTATTTGTACAAGAGACACATAGCACTTTTGATAACGAAGTTGACTGGAAGAGAGAATGGGAGGGTGATGTTTTTTTAAGTCACAAAACCAGTAATAGTTGTGGAGTGGGTGTTCTTTTTTCTAAAAGTTTTAATCCTCAAGCTGTTGAGTGTGAAGAAATCATTAAAGGTCGATTGTTAAAAGTGAGAGTAATATATGAAAATGTACAACTTGTATTCATCACTGTTTATGCTCCAGCCGTTGGTAAAGAGAGATTGACTTTTTTGGAAAATGTAAATGATGTTGTTAGAGATTGCAATGATAAAGAGTTCTTATTTGTAGGCGGAGACTGGAACTGTACAGAGAGTAGACGTGACAGGAATCATGTAGAGCCTCACCCTGCCTCTCGTACCCGCCTGATCCAACTGATAGAGACTCATGAGTTGCATGATGTGTGGAGAGGGTTACATGAGAATCAAAGTCAGTACACCTGGACTCATTGTAAAGACAATTTATTGTCTATGGCCAGACTTGATCGTTTTTATTGTTTTAAACATCATTCTAATGTTGTAAAAAACTGCTTTATTAGCCCTGTTGGTATTTCTGATCATTCACTCGTTGTGGTTTGTCTTTTTCTGAAGTGTGTAAAGCCTAGCAGTGCCTATTGGCATTTTAATACAACTTTACTAAAAGATAATAATTTTAAAGAAGTTTTTGTATCTTTTTGGAAGAACCATCAAAATACAAAAAATGAGTTTCTCTCTTTGCAACAATGGTGGGACTTTGGAAAAATTAAAACTAAACAGCTGTGTCAGCAATACAATCATAATGTTACCAAAGTCCTATTGAAATCAGTGAAAGCTCTGGAGTCAGAAATAGAAGAGCTCCAGCTTTTAGCCGAAGCCACTAAGGATCCATGTTATGTTGATTCTCTTGAGGTTAAGAAGTCTGTGTTAGTGAACATGCTTGGGGTGTCAGCACAAGGGGCTCTTATTAGGTCCCGGTTTAAAAATGTGGCAGAAATGGATGTTCCATCACACTTTTTTTTGGCCTCGAGCAAAAAAATGGTCAAAAGAGATTTATACATAGTTTGAGGTCTGACTCTGGAGATGTGTTATCTGATCATGCCGCTATTCATAAACATGCTGTCAGTTTTTACTCTGATTTGTATAAATGTGAACACCAAGAGGAGCAAATGTTGGCTCAGAGTTTTTATTCTAGTCTTCCCCAGGTTAATCAAGATAATGATGTAATGCTGGAAGCAGATATTTCCCTGGGTGAACTGTATGTTGCTTTGCAGAGTATGCAGAGCAGGAAAACTCCTGGAATAGATGGTCTTCCTGTTGATTTTTATAAGTTTTTTTGGTTTTTAATTGGAGAAGATCTTCTAGCAGTGCTGAAGGATAGCCTAGCCACTGGACGTCTACCTCTAAGTTGCAGAAGGGCAGTTCTTACCCTGCTGCCGAAGAAAGGTGACCTGCAGCTCATTAAGAACTGGAGACCGGTGTCCCTTCTTTGTACCGATTATAAGCTACTCTCTAAGGTCTTGGCAAGTAGGCTTAGTAAGGTTATGGCACAAGTTGTTTCGCCTGATCAGACTTATTGCATACCGGGTAGGCTGATTTATGATAACATCGTTCTCATTCGAGACTTATTAGAAGTTTCTAAACTTTTTGGTCTCAAAATGGGCATTGTTTCAATTGACCAGGAGAAAGCCTTCGACCGTGTTGAACACACACATTTATGGGAAACAATGTGTGCTTTTGGGTTTACTTCTGGTTTTATTAGTAAGATTAAGACTTTGTATTGTGATGTCCAGAGTGTGTTAAAAATCAATGGTGTTTTGAGCGCTCCTTTTCAGGTCCAGCGGGAATCAGACAGGGCTGTCCCCTGTCTGGCATGTTGTACTCTTTGGCTTTTGAACCCCTATTACATAGACTGAGATCTGTCTTACAAGGTGTGATCTTACCAGGGTGCAATGTACCTTTGAAGTTATCTGCATATGCAGATGACTTAGTCATCATGGTGGATAATCAACAAGATATTGATATGCTGGCAAATGTTCTAGTTCAGTTTGGCTTAATTTCTTCAGCCAGAGTAAACTGGAGCAAAAGTGAAGCTCTCTGGATAGGAGTGATGGACAGAAAATTTCAATTGCCGGTGGGTTTAAATTGGAAGACAGAGGGGGGGTTAAAGTACTTGGGTGTTTTTTTGGGTGAAGAAACTTTTGTCCTTAAAAACTGGGATAATGTTCTTGAAAGGACTAAAGGTTGTTTTGTCAGATGGAAGTGGATTTTACCAAAAATGTCTTATCGAGGTTCGAGTCCTTGTTATTAACAATCTGATTTCATCCACTCTATGGCATCGTCTAATATGTGTTGACCCTCCTCCAGATTTGCTGCCAAAGATTCAGGCACTTCTTGTTGATTTCTTTTGGGATCGTCTGCATTGGACGCCTCAAAGTGTGTTATTTTTGCCAAAAGATGAAGGAGGACAAGGGTTAATTCATCTGAACAGTAGAGGGGCGACTTTCCGCTTTCAGTTTGTGCAGAGGTTTCTCTGTGGTCCCGCAGACCTGGTGTGGAGACCATTGGCATGCACTATTCTGAACCAGCTAGGTGGACTTGGCCTCAACAGAACATTGTTTCTGATGGACTTAAAGCAGCTCAACACCAGTGGATTGCCAAGTTTTTACCAGGGGCTGCTGAAGGTCTGGAATCTGTTTAAAACTGAGAGGACAGAACATCACAGTTCACTGTATTGGCTTCTCCAAGAGCCAGTTGTGTATGGGACCCGTTTGAGTGCAACCTGCCACGTAGGTCCCAGTCTACTCAAACGGTTCTGTTCATCTAACGTTGTGACCTTGGGACATGTAATTCACTTTACAGGTGCAAACATGGACAATGCTATTCTCCTTGCTTTTCATTTAAAAGTGCATTCTGTTCGTATAATTGATTTGTTGCTCAAAAAGTGGAAAGAGATATTAACAGATGCTGAACGCACATTGTTGCATTTGTATTGTGACGGCTCTGTTCAAAGTAGTGTTAATGATCCTTTTCCTTTGGTGAATGTTCTCCCAGATTTTAAGGACTGTACAGGGTTTTTTTTAGAAACCAATAACCCTTGTGTTTCTATTCATAACGCTGATAAGAAACTGTCATACAGATTGATTGTAAAAATTTTGAACAGAGATAAATTAAACTGTAGAGTTGACACTCCATGGAGAGCTCGCTTGGGTCTGATAGATGGTGTTGGACCTGAATGGAGATCGCTGTACAAACCACCATTGTTAAAAAAGGTTGCTGACTTGCAATGGAGAGTTTTACATACAGCTGTGGCTGTTAATTCTTTTATCTCTGTGTTGAACCCTGATGTTAACCATGACTGTCCTTTTTGTACTCTACGTGAGACTGTTTTTCATTGCTTTATGGACTGTTGTCGTCTTGTGCCTCTGTTAGCTATGTTGGAAGATCTTTTTAATATGTTTGGTGTAGTGTTTTCCAAGCAGATGTTTATTTTAGGGTACAGGTATTCCCAAAAAAAGAGGGAGCAGTGTCAGCTCTTTAATTTCATTCTGGGAAGAGCAAAGATGGCAGTGTATATGAGTAGACGAAATAAGGTTGAAGGATCTACAGATGATGATGCTGTTTTTGTATTTGACAAAATGTTGAAATCACGCATAAGAATAGATTTTAACTATTACAGTTTGATGAATGATCTTGGAAAATTTGCCAATATTTGGTGTCACAAGGATGTGCTCTGCTCTGTTGTAGAGAATAATCTAATTTTGAAGAGTGTGTTGATTTAATGTGATTTTATTTGAGTGTTGTTTTTTTACAACTGTTTTAATAAAGTATTTGTAAAATCTAAAATCTCTCTCTCTCTCTCTCTCTCTCTCTCTCTCTCTCTCTCTCTCTCTCTCTCTCTCTCTCTCTCTCTCATCTCTCTCTCTCTCTCTATCTCTCTCTATCTCTCTCTCTATCTCTCTCTCTCTCTCCCATCTCGTTTGGTAATAGCTCGCTAATCATAGACTACAATAAAGCACCTTAGAATTGCAATTTGTGAAGCTGTGTGGGAGAGCACTGTGAGATGCTGGGTTTTGAGCAAATTAACCACAGAGAGAGATGAGAGAGACAGAGACGAACAGAGACAGGGAGAGAGAAGATGAAGATAAAACACTCTGCAATTACTAAACTAACTGAGAGATCAAAAACTGATTTTTCACATCGAGTGCCTGGTTCAAAAATAATATTGCAAATAATCATTTGAACGGGTTACTCAATAATAAAGACTGCAAGAGGAACTTAATTTCTATAATTAAAGCCGCTTGTGGAATTTAATTATAACAATGTGTTATAACATGCTAATTCATGTTAGCACTGTGCTAAAACATGCTAGCAACATGTAAAATAATCTGAATCAAATGCTAGAGATGTTAACAACAAGACAAAACATGTTAGAAGCTTATAAAACTGTCAGACAAGCCAACATAACGCCAGCTCACCTGTCAATCACTGCAATGAGCGGCGCTTCACCTCAGAGATGAGTCTGACAGTGTGTGTTTCTACATTCTGAAGCAGAGAGTCTGTCAGTTGACGTCTCGAGTCTCTCTCTCTCTATCACACACACACAGGCTGAAGTCAAACATGTCAGAGATAGCCTACATTCCTAGTTCTTTGTCAAATCCAAGATGAAGCTTGGGATTTAGATTTTTTCTGTTTTTGAAGATAAACCTGACAGTATCAGACCTACACTTGCTCTGTTTCCCAGTCTTGGACTCCCAGAACACACACACACACACATACACACAAACACAAGATCTATGGGATAGACCTCGTTTCCCTGTGACCAAACTAGCTTTGAATAGCATCATATTAAATTTCTGCAGCAGAAATCAGTGAATAGTGTGTGTGTGTTTGTTAGCTTTCCTCTCATTGACAGTGTCGCTCTCTTTCTTTGCACTGAGAGAGATGCATTTGTAAATTTGGCAAGATTAGGTGTTTAGGAAATATTTTTCAGAGCTGTAATGAAACTTATTTATGCCGGGTTCTAAATGTGTTGAAAAAAATAAGTGACGCGTTTGTGTGTTGGTGAGGAGTTGTGTGTTGGTGAGGCGTTGTGTGTGGTGAGGCGTTGTGTGTTGTGAGGCGTTGTGTGTTGGTGAGGCGTTGTGTATTTGAAGGTGATTTGGTTTTTGCACATTTCTTGTGAGTTGCTCTTAATATTTACGCATATTGTAATTTAAATATACTGTGAAATGTGTATGTTATAAAGGTTTGTTACAATTCTCTTTCTCTCTCTCATACACACACACACAGATCTGGGCGTTTTAAAGCTGCTTGTGGAGTTTAATAGGAGATTTTGATTCCTCTCAACCCACTAATATCCATAACCATTCATATTCATATTCATGGCCTGTATTAATAAGAGAAAAATGAGCAAATGCGGGCTCGTTCAGTGCCAGTCGGCCCATTATCCTCATTATCTGTTTAATGGCGTCGCTCGTGAAGGGAGTCGGAGACGCTGCTGTAAAAGGGAGATTTTGCTGTCAGATTTCTCGTTACTTGCTAGAAAAGGAATATTACAAGCCTCAAATATTGATGATTGTTCTGTGAGGTCCAGTTTATTGTTAGAGATGCATGATACTGGAAATTAAAGCTGATAAATTGTACATTATTATTTCCTTCAGCTGAGACACTTCAGATGTGCACTGTTCACTTTTTAACATATACACACACTCCCCAAAAGGATTATTAGGAACACCACACTAAGTGTCACAGTAGTGTTTGACCCCCTTTCGCCTTCAGAACTGCCTTAATTTTACGTGGCATTGATTCAACAAGGTGCTGAAAGCATTCTTTAGAAATGTTGGCTCATATTGATAGAATAGCATCCTATGGAGATACATCCATTTGTGGGATGCACATCCAGGGCACGAAGCTCCCGTTCCACCACATCCCAAAGATGCTCTATTGGGTTGAGATCTGGTGACTGTGGGGGCCATTTTAGTACAGTGAACTCATTGTCATGTTCAAGAAACCAATTTGAAATTACTCGAGCTTTGTGACATGGTGCATTATCCTGCTGGAAGTAGCCATCAGAGGATGGGGACATGGCCATAAAGGGATGGACATGGTCAGAAACAATGCTCAGGTAGGCCGTGGCATTTAAACAATGCCCAATTGGCACTAAGGGACCTAAAGTGTGCCAAGAAAACATCCCCCACACCATTACACCACCACCACCAGCCTGCACAGTGTTAACAAGGCATGATGGATCCATGTTCTCAGTCTGTTTACACCAAATTCTGACTCTACCATCTGAATGTCTCAACAGAAATCAAGACTCATCAGACCAGAAACATTTTTTCAGTCTTCACTGTCCAATTTTGGTGAGCTCTTGCAAAATGTAGCCTCTTTTTCCTATTTGTAGTGGAGATGAGTGGTACCCGGTGGGGTCTTCTGCTGTTGTAGCCCATCCGCCTCAAGGTTGTGCATGTTGTGGCTTCACAAATGCTTTGCTGCATACCTCGGTTGTAATGAGTGGTTATTTCAGTCAAAGTTGCTCTTCTATCAGCTTGAATCAGTCAGCCCATTCTCCTCTGACCTCCAGCATCAACAAGGCATTTTTGCCCACAGGACTGTCCTGTGCATACCCTGCTTACTGGATGTACTTCCCTTTTCACACCATTCCCTAGAAATGGTTGTTTGTGAAAATCCCAGTAACTGAGCAGATTGTGAAAAACTCAGACCGGCCCGTCTGGCACCGGCAACCATGCCACGCTCAAAATTGCTTAAATCACTTTTCTTTCCCATTCTGACATTCAGTTTGGAGTTCAGGAGATTGTCTTGACCAGGACCACACCCCTAAATGCATTGAAGCAACTGCCATGTGATTGGTTGATTAGATAATTGCATTAATGAGAAATGGGCTATGTGCACAAGCGTAGTTTTGAACTTCCGTTTTTGTCAGAAGTCGGCATATCAGTTTCCGGTTTACGACTGTTCATCCGCATCCGCTGTAAACAAACAATATAAGTGCTGCTGTTGTACGAAAATAAGAGTAGTTAAACACATCTAAGTTTCTAAGAACTGTAGGTGGATCTATCAACTAACGTCCGTTTCACACATACCCCGTTTGCAGTGTGTGTTGCGGTGCAGGAGCAACGGGTGCTGCAGTGCTTTCACATATGATGCGTTTGCAGCGAATCTCTGATCGCGGGATTCGCGGCTGTGCCACAAACGCATACTTACTATTTTTATTTAAAATCTAGAATTTTTGCTGCAACTTTTGTTTCAAAAAAAGTTGTCAGCATTACGATTCTCTTTCTACACACTCTTTAATGGACGTATGCAGGTATGAAAGGGCAATTATTCCATGCATTACTCATATTAAGTTGCTCAAGCAAGTGGTCAAATTTACTTTATTAAAATGGCAAATATTTTATATTAAAACTTCAAATTGACAAAAAACAGCCGACTCACATGCCTTTTCTTTTGCATTTAAATAGCCTACGATAGATCCTGCATGTCACAAAACTTGTTTTTCCACCTCCTTTCACGAATGATACGAGCGTTGTTCATTATGTTTTTCTTGATTTACCCCGGTCTTCACAGTCTTCCGATGACTGTGAAAAATAGTAGTACCGGTATATTAAATGCATTTATGGTGAGATTACTACATTTTATTTAATGAAACGCATTTATGGTGAAATTACTACATTTTCAGGTCAATCTTTTTGCATTTTGACCACGAAACATGTCACTTTAATGCAGCACAGCAGAAATAGATTCGGTGCAGTAACGATCGCTGCACTGCTGTTATATTATAGCATATGTGCCGCATCTGGAGCGGTGTGAAAAGTGAAAGCCCTAACCTGTTAACATGGTGCGTGGAGCACTGCTGTGTGCCACTCTGCTTCAAGTCGCTAACAGCCATTTGAGCTTCCACTGCTTCCCGAAAAACACCAACCTTCGTGCACAGTGGCTGCACAAAATAGATATTTTAGGGCGACGCGCAAAAAAATAGTAAGTATGCGTTTGTGGCACAGCCGCGATCAGAGATTCACTGCAAACGCATCATATGTGAAAGCACTGCAGCACCCGTTGCTCCTGCACCGCAACACACACTGCAAACGGGGTATGTGTGAAACGGATGTTAGTTGATAGATCCACCTACAGTTCTTAGAAACTTAGATGTGTTTAACTACTCTTATTTTCGTACAACAGCAGCACTTATATTGTTTGTTTATAGCGGATGCGGATGAACAGTCGTAAACCGAAAACTGATATGCCGACTTCTGACAAAAGCGGAAGTTCGAAAACTACGCTTGTGCACATAGCCAATAGAACAGGTGTTCCTAATAATCCTTTAGGTGTGTGTATACATATAAATAATATAAAATTGAAAGCTGATTCTATATATTAATAAATCTATAAGACTGAATGAGCCTGTTCACCCTCAGACGTTGTGTTTCACATTCAACACACTCCCTCTGACGCTTTTATTTTACACACAGTGTATACGTTTACATGCAGCCAATTTTCGGGTTATGGTCGGGTTAAGGTCACTTTTCGGGTTTCTGAAACATTAGGAATAACCCGTTTACATGCGTGAGCAGAGAGAGTTTCTCCTGTATACATGGAATTGCAATATTCTGATGTAAACGGCGACGCGCGGTTAGCGTCTAGACGTACGGACAACCTTAGGACGCAAAATGCGTCATTTCCGAGTCTTCCTCCTGTATCCAAAGACAACAACAACAGCAGCACGCGGATAATGAATAGTTTGGGGCAGATAGCGATCACCTTTGTTTGCGCTTTGATGCTGGTAATGTTACTAATCTCGCTCCAAAAGTATGCTGTGCTGCGTCTCGCCATGTTTACTTCCGGTATACTGCATGCGGATTTTTGTATGCACCGCAAAGTTTCTCTACTCAAAAGACCAAGATTCCTTGTGAATAGAACATGCGCAGAACACAAATCACTATGGGGATATGCCGATACATACGGTGGCCGAGAGTTTACCGCGCCTGCAACCTGATGAAGACGAATGCAATTACAATATATATATATATATATATATATATATATATATATAGCTGCGAGCAGCAATTGCGGGCCCAAGCCGGTGGCACCGCAACCCCAAAGGGGTGGCGGTACCGCCACCTTTGGCCCTTCATCGCTGCTCGCAGCTATATTTATATATATATATATATATATATATATATATATATATAGCCGGTGGCACCACCACCTTGGTGCCTTTAGGGTTATTCTGCACGACGTGCAAAAACGTAACTCCCGCTTTGACTGTCGAAAAGAAGTGTGCTGAAGAGCTTGCATCAGTGAGGGCTTGGCAAAAGTGCGCATCAAGGGTACAAATCAATCACAAAGTATGCGTGAGCAGCCTTCTGAAAGGTCAGGTGTACATCCAGGTCTACATCTACTTGTGTTTACATTATAGTAGTTAGGGTTACGCCGATCCGATATCCGATACTCAGGATCAGTATCGGCTCAGGTATTGCCAATTTTGCCGGATCGAGTATCGATCAGACAAGGCAGATTCAAATCCTGCATTGTGCGTATACTATTCTATGTTATTGTTAAGCCCCACAAAAGGCACACAAACAGCCCGTCGTGTTCGGTTAGTCAATGATGAAACTATCTTCAAGATGATTCAATGTTAATACTATTATACTTGATCTGTAGATAAAGGTCTATGGTTTTGAATAAAGAAACTCTTTCTTTCTGGACTTTATTGCTGTAACTTAATCGTGTTACTTTCTACCGGGTGATCACAACACTAGAGTAGAGTCAGAGCTCTATAATTGTTCTTCACACGCACAGTAACTGAAATTTAAAACTGTTAAAAGAAAAGGCTCAATAAACTATTGCATAGATAGACAATGTATAATCCACTGTACCATCAATGTGTATTTCCTTTGTGCTTTGAACCTTTTAATGCGACTCACTCGCTGTACTCCACGTGGCTTCAAGCGCATCATTCTCCGCTCAGGATGCGCATAAGCACTTTGTGCCGCACTGTACTGAGCCTTTCATATCATAATGCAGTGACGCAATGACAGATTATTAATTACCTTTCTTGTTCTGTCCTATCTATCATATGTTGCTACCTCATTAAACATCGGTACTATACATTTAAAACATGTCTCAATTTTATAATAGCCATGACTATATCTAAAATAATTTATCTTTTTGATTTTTGTTATCTTGTTTTTCATTAATGTATTTTAGAACAATATAAAGAGCAATGTGTATTATCCACTAATCTAGTTTATAATAGCATTTTTTGTCATAGATTATGATCATATATTTTTTGGAATTGTTGTTTATCTTTATAATGAAGTTGTCTGTATTAAGTAGATTGTGTTTAAAACACAAGAGTGATTATTAGTTTAACACACAGAGTTATAGAAATTCTACTTGATCTCCCAAGTGTGTGTGATCTCCCATGTGTGTGTGGCTGGCTATATAGCCAGCCACACACACACACACACACACACATAAACAGAGACACCAGCCCCCACCCTCCCCTCCCCACACAGACACACACACACACATGCTGGGAGATCTCTCTCTCTGTCTCTCTCTGAGACAAAATCCTCTTTCAAACTACAATATCTGACTTTCTGTTGGTTTGAGCTTATTATTGTTAATTAGAAAGTTGTTTGGCTTGAATAGAACAATATACACGGCAAGTTTTGTAACTGTCAGTAAAACTAACCAAGTTATAACACACTTTATGTGTCCTTTTTTAGTCATAAAATTCATTTCCTCGCCGCCACGGCCAAACCGTTCGAGATATCAAAAATCCGTCCGGAATTTAGCATCCTCAATGTCTTGACTTCATGCACACCGAGTTTGGTGGTGATTGGTAACAGCATGGGTTGTAATTTGATGTTTTTATTTAAAAAAAAAAAAACATAATTCCCGACTTCCGTTTGAACTGTCGTAAAACTTAGAGCACGAAAGTTGTTTGGCCTGATGTGATCTATGAGTGTACCGAGTTTCATATTAATCCATGCACGTGTGTTTGATTTAGTGTTGTCACGATACTAGAATTTCTAACTTCGATACGATACCTTGAAAAATATCGATATTCGATACCATTTTCGATACCACAGAGAAAAAAACTGCACAATATTAAGGGGGAAGTTTTTTTTTATTTAAAGCTAAATATAACAAGTCTAGAACATGACAATGAGGTACATTTTACATGAACAAAAATGTCCTGAGTTCTATTTGTTAATATTTTTAATTGGACCAGAGCTAACATTATCTGTTGTATTTTTATTACTGTTATCAAAGATTAAAATATACTATAATAACATAAAAGCACTTAACAGTATCAAATTGGAGGATAGAGTGTCAGTAATGTATAATAATAAGATTAAACATTCAATTTTCAGTTAAAGGCATTTTATTATTGAATTATGAGATGCCACTTTCTGTTTAGTTTAATTAGTCTGTGTAATCCAATTGATCATAATCGGTAATGAAGGCAAATTGCAGAATTATAATAATAAAGTTAAATAGGCACAAGCTAATTTACATTTGACCACATGCAGTTACAATATTTACTTGTCTAAGATTCCTCAGTCAGATTATGTTAACTTTAAGAAAACGGTGAAAAAACTAGACAACACAGACTCATAACAACAACATAGGCAATCTTGGTTAATGTTTCAGAAAAGTTCAAATGAAAAGAGTTAGTGTTTCCTTGAGGATTTTAATTACCAGTGGGGACAGGTCTGTCCAAACAAAAAACACCCCTGATGCTGAGCATATATGCTGCTAAAAGGTAACTTTACCACTGGAGCCTGTTCCTAAGTCTGTTTTCATTCTCCGACATGCCTGCTCGCGGTGTGTAGCGCGTGTCCGCGTTATTCTCCGACTTGCTCGCTCGCGGTGTGTTGTTAATGGGTGTCCGCACTATTCTCCGACTCTGCTCGCCTGTGGTGTGTTGTTAATGCGTGTCCGCACTATTCCGACTCTGCTCGCTCGCGGTGTGTTGTTAATGGGTGTCCGCACTATTCTCCGACTTGCTCGCTCGCGGTGTGTTGTTAATGGGTGTCCGCACTATTCTCCGACTTGTTCGGTCCGCGGTGTGTTGTTAATGCGTGTTCGCAGCTATTCAACGACATGCCTGCTCGCGGTGTGTTTTTAATGCACACTTTTCTCCGACATTAACTTCACTTTTGCTATTTAACCAGAGCAAATGAGACGAGTGCGTCACGTGTGGTGTTTGTCAACGCGCCTTTGGAGAGAAGTGAAAGTGACCGCACGGCTAGTATCGATACTTCGGGAAATTAGTATTGGTATCGTTCAGATATTTCAGTATCGATATTTATCGAAATATTCGATATTTTTGACAACACTGAGTTTGATTTATGTACAAATGTTAGAATCCCTGAAAAGAATGCATCATAAAAGAATGGTAAAGTTTGATGCGTTCAAAGTTCAGTTTCAAAGACTTCCTGTTGGGCTGGGGTAAAAATTAAGAACGTGAGGTATAGATGGAATGATGCTATCGACATATGTACCGAGTTTCATATTATTACATGCAAGTGTGTTTGAGTTATGGACCAAGTGTTCGGACCCCGTTCCAGGGGGCGCTGACGAGCCGCCCTGCCACGCCCGGGTACCAGCTTCAGCCCGGCTCTGATGGCCGTGGGTTCTGACCCGTGTGCAAAGTTTCAAGAGTTTTCGAGCATGTTAAGGGCCCCAAAAGTGCCAGAATAGTCGCTAGAAAAAAAAAATAAAATAAATAAGTAAATAAATAAAATAAATAAATAAATAATCGGAAGGAAAACAATAGGGCTCTGCGCCCTTTCAGGGCTTGGGCCCTAAAAAACGTGTGCAACTTTAAAAACGCGTGCAAATACAAAAAAAACATTGCAAATTAAGAAAAACATCTTCATCAGTTCCACAACACACGTGTGTCTCCAAGTACTCACAACACAACCAAATACAGAAACGCGCTGCAAATGTTCACAACACCACCAAATACAGAAGACGCGCTGCAAACGTTCACAACACCACCAAATACAGAAACGCGCTGCAAATAACCACAACGGAAATGTTTCCGGGAACCAAATAAGTGATGGACCCAAATGGAACCACAGGATGTGCTTACAGCAAAAAAACCTTTATTGACAAGAAGTCAAAGCCTATATATATTTTTTTTATAAATAAACTATACTATTAAAATAATATTGTATATATAAATAATATTATAATATGATATTTTTTATAGTTCTATACTCCTTGCTTACTCAAAATTCTACTTTGTTTTATTTAATTTATTTTGACTTTTCCCCCGCACAACACAGAGATTCAATTTATAATGACATACAACAATATACAACATGTGTTAACAATATGTTCAGTGTCATCACAATACAAATGAGAAAAGAACAATGATCTGAAAACTAAATAAATAAATAAAGATCTAGAAGAACATGTAGGCAAGATATTAATCTATACATCAGTTACACTATACAAATAGTTTCATTTAATGTTTAAATTTTAAAAGTTTCCTAAAAAATGTTAGGTAATGTATGGCACTGACATACAGATATATAAAACGGATATTTTAACAGATTTTTATAAAGTAAAAATAAAAAATAAATAATTTATTTGCAACCGTTATGTTAATCATTATATTTCTGTCGTCAGAACAGCTATACAGCTGATGGACAAAGTGCTGCGTTGTCATAGGAACATCCAAGGTAAAAATAATTACATTACGTTGTCTATTGTTGCTCCCTTCATCAAGTTCCAAACGGCTACATTAATGACACACTAGTGCCATGCTCACGCCAAATTCCCACTTGAAGAGCTTTGCCGTCAGCCCTTTGAATGGAGTAGGGCATAGGGAAGCTCACGAGCAATAAAGCAAGTCCCAGTTGGGTCCGTCACTTATTTGGTTCCCCGGAAACATTTCCGTTGTGGACCGTTTTACTTGCAGCGCGTTTCTGTATTTGGTGGTGTTGTGAACGTTTGCAGCGCGTTTCTGTATTTTAGACTAGACGGATTTCAGAAAAATGGCCTTCTATAAGAAGTAAGGAGCATTTATGGGTACAAGTCGGGTACCGGCCTATCTTACATATTTCAAGGGTGCTGAGTCCAAAAAACTGGTACCCAAGCGAAATTTTGAGTTTTTTACCTTCTAATTTGCATATCAAAATGGCCGCCAAATTGCCTATCTTGCTCAGTCGTTGGACCATTTTCTCCTAGTTTTTTTGTAAGTAGGCAATCAAAATGAGGAAATTAAGTTTTTAGATCGATAGTCAAGGGTCAGAGCAAAGATATATTGGAGGCTCACTGCCTTTTTTATGTATATATATTTACAAATTACCAACTTTTAAGACGAAACACTAGGTGAATAGGGTAAGATTTTTAAATAATAGATATCACCATAAAACTTCCTCAGTTGATTACTTACACAAGTATATACAAAAAATGTATTATACGTTTTTGAATTTTTTGTGTTTAATTATGCAAATTAGGCATTATCTCATTAAATATGCCCAATTTTGCATATATTTTCGGTAGATAGATCTGAACATATGATCCAGATTTTTTATTTTTTTTTTTTCATTTTGTTTACAAGGCTTGGTACTGAATCCTTTGGCAGTTTATTAAAAACAGCAACATCAATGGGTATATATTGAGGC
>JAQIUQ010001003.1:0-17267 GCA_030378365.1 Hybognathus amarus | reverse complement strand
TGTATTTCCCTCATATTAAATATAAAATGCAAAGACTGATATTTTCCTAATGTCTGGATAAACAGACGTTTCAATATATTGGTTTTAAATGGTCCTTACAGTGCAATTCGACTACATCTGCGGTAAAATATCAAAGTGAAAGTCATCATAGCTTGCGTGGTACAGTCAGCTCCCACCTCAACTGTGAGAATAGATTAACGGGCGATATTTTTTTATCGCCCGACAAGAGTCTCACGTTAACGCAGCACGTTAACGCTCGACAACGGCCCACCATATACTCACTATATATATATATATATATATATATATTGGTGGTCTTGAACTGCTAGCATTTGTTTTTACAATTAGTTACCCATCTTAAAAATCACGTTTGCATTTCTCGAGACATTTTCTAAATATGTGATGCGATCTGGGAAAACCCACCACATGGTGAAATTTGACATTACAGGTTGAGACCATATTAAAGCTGGGTTCAAGCCCTTCACAAATCTGTTATTATTTCCTTTTATCGTTTGTCTGTGACAAAAGTTATGGTTATCTGAAGTTGGCTGATCGCTGTGATTTACAGAAACGGAATTTAGAGAAAGACAGGTTTAATTAACGGTCACGTTCTGCTGGCGGGTCGACTGGCGCTCCTTTTTTATTGCCTTTTTTCATATTACATATTTTAGTAATCATTATAGATTAGGTATCATTTGAAAGCTTACAAACTCAAAATTCATCCTGTGAAAACAGATTTGGAACTGGATTTAGAGGTGAGCAAGGTCTTTTAAACGAGCAGCTTCAGACTTTGTTGTTCTCTTGTGCTCCACATCACACAACACGATAACGCTGGATAAAATAAATAAATAAAAACTTGCTGGCTGTTGTAGTTCACCCAGGACTGGACTTTATTCTGTTTTGTGGTTTTATTTTGATAGGCGAAATGTCGTTGTAGTGTTAAGAAAAGGAGAGCTAAACGGAGAAATTGTCTTTGCCCTCCGCTCCGCCTGCGTGTTCTTAAAGAGAAACACAGTCTTTTCAGCTGGATATTATATATCGCTATTTTTCTGCACTAAACTAGAGAATTTTCCCAAGACATATTCAGAGATAATAAACAAGGTGTTATAGAATAATAATTGAATATAAAAACCCAACATTCAATCTATATTTAGACCTTACTGAAAACGTACCAGTGCGACATCGGACAGGTTTTCCCAGATCACATCACATATGTTAATGTTCTGACAATATTGTAAATAAGATATAATGAATATAAAATAAGAAAGTTTTGCTTCCAAAGCCAATTGCCTTCTATTTGCACTTCTCATTGAATACATCAAAGCTAGGGGTCAACTGACTTTTTCAGGGATGATATCAGTTCCAATTGTAGTCATGGAGACTGATAACCAATATTTGCCATGTGTTACAAGGAGTAAATGCACATCAACAGAAAGATGATTAACAAAAACAGAATATGCACCTACCACGTGAGCCATGCTTGGTATTTGACCTGGTAGAGCTCTTGGTCTTCTTTTTATGACCTCTTTTCCTCTTCCGAGGAATGTCGCTATCAGATGACTCTGAAGAGGAGCAAGAACTCAGGGACTCCTCATCAGTGCCACTGGTGCTGCATTCAGTGCTCGAGTCCAAGATTTTCTTAACTTTCTTTTTTGCCCCTCTGTCTAAGAACACAATATCACATTTAGTTAGATAAAAAGTAAAACATGTTAGATAGGCAGTTCAGGATTGATGTGGAAGTTAAAAAATTAAACTTGTTCTGTAATTACTAAATTCTTAAATAAAATAGTCAATAGAGCAAAACTGATATATTGACCGTTTCTTACTTGAGAGTTTTTAGGACAGTTTAACGGAGAAAATCTCGTTCCTCTTCAAGAGCCTTTATTGCCTGGGCCATGAACATCAGCTTGTCTTTTTCTCCCAAGGAGGAAGACTCCTCATGTCCTCCTTTAAAAACAACATAATAATCAACACCAGGATTTTTTATAAACAAGTAATAGAAGATCAGTGGTATCCATATTTTTCATATGCCAAAACAGTACAAAACGTTCATATGCCCATTGCCCAAACAAATGTTTCTTTGGTTTTAAACATGATGTACCTGTCACGGAACAGAAGAGTAAGACAACGGAGTGATATATAAACAGGTTTATTTACAATGCAGGGGAATCTGAAGCAGTAAATGAGAATGGCAGGTAGAAATGTAATGAGTGAGGTATGGCTGGATTTATTTTATTATAAGAACATCATTCAAAATTATTTTGATACTTGCAGGTGGGATTGGGACGGAGAAGGCAGAGGAGGATCAGACGAGTGGCCGAAGACAGATATCGGTAGATCTGATAGCTGGTAATTAGCAGGTTAGGAGTCAGGCTGAGTGTATCTATCTAGTTCTGGGCTGTATCAGCGGTTTATACCGAAAACCGGTGTATATTTTTGTTATGATATCAATGTTTTATATACCAACATACAGATGTATTTAATTTGCTGCGCGACACTGTTTCAGATGGACCCTTTACAATGTTGCACTTCTCAGCAGCAATTGCGAGGGCGAGGGTATACAGCAGTGCTCAGGTGTTACGTTACAGGGAAAGATGGATGCTGCAGAACTATGGCGTTATTTTCCTGTCAAATGTCGAGAGCGCACTATTGTAGCATGAGAAGCATATTAATATAATGCTCGCGTGTGGAATATAATGTGCGCGCGCACTCTCAGATACACGCTTCTCTTGTAAGAATAGGTCTATTTTCTCTGGGCTCACTTAGAGAATCCTGCACTTAAAACGTGTTCAGTGCAATCGCCAATCTCACCTCTTCCCTAGATAACAATTTTAGGTTATAAGAACGTTTTCATAATGTTAAGTTATAAAGCGTTATTTCTGTCCAGTTTTTTTAGACGTTGTATTAACGTTTTCTTGGTTAAAAGAACATTATTCAAAATGTTATAAGAACGTTCAGTTCTCCCGTTATATCAACGTTGAATTAACGTGCTTGCTTGGCTATAAGATCATCATTCAAACGTCATTAGAACGTTCAATTCTCCCGTTATATAAACGTTGTATTTTAACATTATTTCCTGGTTATAAGAATGTTATTAGATTGTTAAGAAATAATAATTTTAGGTTATATTGGGCCCTAGTCTATTCTACAATATTCACTAATGACAGTAAAATAGACCATCCAAGTTAATTTATTGCAGTAATTCTTCTCTCAACCAGTAGAAAATGCTGTGAACACCTGATTATGCATAAAAAAAAATTTAAAAAAGTGATGTGAATTTTTGGTCAAACCGCCCAGCACTATATTTATGGCTGAACGTTTACACTTGGCATTAACATACGATCGCCGCTGATCCGATCAGGCAGATCAGATCATAAGCCAATCAGGACATGGTGCTTTTACAACTGTACACATTAAGTGGCTTATCCAACAGATTGGATCTCGCATTCATGTAAAAAACAAACGAAAAACGATGGCTCCGGTGCAAAGTCGACCTGAAGTGGTGGGTTTTCTTTTAAAAGCAGTTTTCAGTCCAGGTACATTTTACAAATCTTGCAAAATAAGGAGGACGAAGAGTCTGCAAGTATTAATAATGTGGATAGCTGCAGTAATGGAAACGGTACAGAGAAACGTATCCGAGAACTTTGCCAGCATGGTTTGTATGGTTTTGCAACTTTAGGGTATGAAAGCAAACAATTTTAGTATATTTGCGATATGCTTCACACTCGACAGTATCGCAAAACCTCACAGCTACGTGCAGCAATTCCTGGAGAGAGGAGGGGGAATAAAGACTGGAAAGAAGTTTTTTATGACGTACACATGTAGGCACAATGGCTGGATTGCGTTTATATTACACTGAGATGCGATCACAATGCATCCTCAACTACCTACTGACCTGGACACGCCTATCGGATAACATTCTGATCAGAAGTGCTTTTACTCTTTTTTTTTTTTCAACATGTGGATAACATCCGGATACAGGTCGCACGTTAATGCCAAGTGTAAACAGCCTCTGATAAGACCAGACCCAAAGTGGTGGGATGTGGCAGGTTTACTGAAGGGTGGTGATGATGAGCTGGTGCAGGTGTGGTGCATCAGTAATCAGGTGGTAATCTGAAACAGGTGAGGTGATGGCTGCCTGAGTGCAGGTGGGGATCATGAAGGATGATGGGAGATGTACTGTAGCGGAGGTGATGGAGCTAGTGACTGTGACAGTATCATCATACAAATGGGTTTCCCTTGTGTAACATGGCCATTAGTGCTAGATCAAGTATTTATTGCCCCATATATACACATTGGAACAAGAATGCGATTGTCTGTTGTAGTTTTGGTTAAAGGGTCACACATGAAAATGGGCTTGCACAAAATTAATAATGTTCCCTCACATGCTGCCTTTTTTAAATTAGTTCACCAATGGTTCAAAATTCCCACCAATGGTCTCTATGATCAACTTATTCTGCGTTCACACCGCCGCGCGAATCTTGCAGCGAATCTTGCCGCTCTCGCCAGAGGCAGTGTGAACGTATGGTTAGGCTTGCGATTCTTTTGGGAAACACAGCCCTGTTTACTTCCCCATTAAAGTAAATGCAAACTCACCCGCTTCAGGAGATGCCACTGCAACAATAGGAAAGTCATTGTCGCCAACTTTACCTTGGTGGCCTTCATCTACTTGCTGAGCCACATCAGCTAGTAAAAACATTAAAGGAAATAGTTAATGTTACTGTATGTAGGGCAGAATAATTGTAGTCAAACATTCTAAGACACTTAACGTGAAAAAGCTCCTAACATGGTTTAGTGTTCCAAAAACGGTCAATGAGCATCAACTTTCTCTTAGACATCTTAAATAAATACTTTCCCCAGTCCAAAAAAATCTGGACGTTATCTTGCATTAATAGTTTTTATGTCCACAAAAACCCATTATCAATAATTAAAGGCTTGTCCAGTCTTAATGTTTCAAAATAGCATCCAATGATCATCAGATTTCTAGCAAAATCTGTGTTGTCATAAATATAGTGCATAACAAATGTATTAGACTACCACCTAATGTAAGGTTTGTACCACAGCTTCCCTAAACTAACAGTGTTGGTGATTACCTAAATATTTTTCTAAATTTCTGTAATGGTTAATCCACATCAGTATGTGTAAGGTCTTTAGTCACAGTAGTGTTCCTAAAGATAAAATATAATTATTGTAATGAACAAAGTTGGGATTTAGCCTAGTGGATTTAAAGACCACACAAACATTTCAATAAAAACAAGTCTTGGAGAACAACTAGAAACTATTTGGAAGTCAATAACAACAGAGAGTGTGGAAATGTTTTTCCTAATAAATGACAGAGTCATTATTTTTATTTTACCAGGTGGTCTAATAAATTTGTTGTTGTATAGGGGGCAGTTTTACCTTATTAAAACCTGTGTATCTGCGTTTATGAAATACTTAAATGTAATCATACTTTATTCAATCACAATACTGCAAATTGTTACTGATACCATCAACTAAAGCCATTTTTTACACTGCAAAGGTGGAACAGAAGCTACATCTGACACATACTGTTTAATGATCTTCATGTAACTTAATGACATACATTGCATAAGATAAATAACCATGATATAAAGTCATTATAGGGGTGAAGCTGCAATTTTACGATAAAATCATTATGGTTCATGTTGTCTCTTGAAATTGTAATGATTATTAATTTATTGGTGGAGGAAAAAAACATATTCTGGCAACAGACAAAACAAAGAACCAATAATGAAATTGTTTATTACTTTTTTGGATTACAAATAAAGACAATATTGAAATAATATTTCAGTAGTACTAGCACGAAAAACAAAATGGTTATTCAAACTGGGAATGGCTATTATATTAAGAAAGCGATCAAAAAACACGGAAGCGGTCCATGATTTCAGTCTAATGCGAGTTACCCAAAATGAATCTTACTTGCATCTTTTCAGCATTTTTTCTGTTATGTTGTTTATGATAATAATAGAAAATTCAGAATTTAGTCAGTGAGCGCGTGCAACCCTGAAGACGCGTTAACTAATTAAAAAGTCTCTGATTGGACATTGCGTTCGTAAGCTCACCAGAAACACGTTTGATTGGTTATATTCAACACTGCAAAATACGTGTAAAAGAAACCATTGACTATAAACGTAGAATGTTAGCAAGTTCATATTATTACATAGGCCTAGTGACAAGCTGACAGAATCATAGTAGTGTTCGAACGACCAGCTAACATTAGGTCATAAGTGCCGACATGTTACCTTTGTCCAAGAGGTCCATGTCATCAGTTGCGCTGCGTTGGAGGCAGATCCTCTTCAAAGAAACCCCTTTCTTTCGTGGCATACTGTGGAAATATTCGCTTTGAAACGTGTGGATGTAAATGGATGTAAGTGGATGTATTTGCAAAAAGATGGGGGACGTAAATAAGTTACCTGTTTGCTGTCGAAATTCTCCCGAGTGCCGAGATCCCGAATCCTGATCGATATAGGATAAAGTTGGCGGTTCAGAATGCAACAGGCCAATCAAAACTAACTACGTCATCGGACAACTGTCACGTTTCATTGTGGGCAGCCATTTACCAGCATAGTGCCAAAATTTTAAATCGGACAATCTAGAACCTAGATGGCGGCTATGTGTTCGTGGAAATTAAATAAATTATTACGTATATGCGGCAGTGGAAAAAATAGAAAATTGATGATAAAATGGCTACAGAAGAAAGGCTTGCTGTGCAAAGCACCAATTTGTCGCCACTGTGGAAAAAAAATGCGAATTACAACCCACAGTGGACGTGATGGTTATATATGGTAAGTAACTTTTGACACCCAGTTTAACTCGCTATTTAAATAGTTAACGTTAACATAATTTTTGGCTATTTGCTTCTTAGATTTACTAATATTTTCCACTGTTATCTTAGGACATGTCGAAGAAAACACGCATTCGCAGAATTACACTCTCCATTCGCAATGGATCACTTTTTAATAACTCTAGGGTTCCTCTGGTTAAGTGGATGGAGTACATATACAGGTAATGTATAGTAGTCAGGTACTGGAACAGTTTACGGTGTCATTGCAATTATATACTTAATTACTGAGTAATATTAATTAAGGGTTGGTTGGGGGTTAGTGGCATGCAATTATGCATAAAATACTATTGTAAGTAAGTATTTAAATTAATATTCATTTCTGATTGTCTTTTTTGTACATCACTACATTTTGGTTATTGTTTTTTATTAATCAAAATTATTTAAGGTTTTCCCAGGGTTTACATCTAAGACAAATTGATTTGATGGAAGACTGTGTTGCCAAAACATCAACAACGTTGTCCAGAATGAACAAATTGCTCAGGAAGGTAGCTTAAATTTAATAACTCTTCAGCACTACATTGCTTAGCTAATTGAACTTTAATTAATTTTGTTTACTTATTATATGGCCACATATTATTTACAGGTTTGCATTAATGCATTGAGGAAACTGAAAAGGAAAACAGGTCTTAGAGTTGGCGGGAAGTCAAGACAGAAGTTTGTGGCCATAGATGAATCTAAGTTTGCTCACAAGAGAAAGGTACATCTGACATGAGAAATACAAAAAGAAAGGATTTTTTTACCATGTTGAAATACTGAATTTAAGTTGGCTAAAGCTGCATTCACTAATACTTCCAGCATTAATATCACATAAAAATACCACATGCAATCAAAAGACACTGAATGATGTTCCAAAAGGTGAACAATAAGTGGTGTATAGTATTTGAGTAAATGTAATTAGTTACTGTACATAAGTATATTTTTGGCTACTTTGTAGTTGTACTGAGTATCGGTAACACTTTAGAACGGTTCCTTAGTTAATGAATAACTACACAAGAACCAATGAGTAACACAATGTTAACAATCTAGTAACTACTATTAACTAACAAGAAACTAATTAACAAATTAGTAGCACACAGATGAAAGTGGTAGTTCACTATTAACTAATCCATAACTACTATTTTTTGAATGATCTAATCATGGGCTTTTACTACATGATCTAGTCATGATTTTGGACTTTGAACTTTAGTATACTTTTAGAAAATTTCTTTAGAAGTATGTAACATTTGAGTCATTACTAGTAAGCTCCCATGATCTTCACTTTAGAATACAGATCCAAATAATTAGTAACTCCCATAGAAGTATGAAGTAACACCTTCATCTGTGAGCTATTACTTACTAATTTGTTAATCAGAGTTTTTTTTAGTTAATATTAGTTACTTGATTGTTAATAAACTTTTTCTGTAGTTCTCTGGGAAGCATTAACAAATAGAAGTTATTGATTAGTTTATAGTGAAGTACCACTTTCATCTGTGCGCTATTACTTACTAGTTTGTTAATCAGAGTTTCTTGTTAGTTAATAATATTTACTAGATTGTTAATATTGTGTTACTTATTGGTTCTTGTGTAGTTATTCATTAACGAAGGAACCATATTCTAAAGTGTTACATGAGTTTCAAATATTAGCAACTTTAGCTACTTGACTACATTTTTGAACAAGTAAATATACTTTTTACTGCAATACGTTTGTGATTAATGCAAGTACACACTATATATTGTGCATTTTGCCCTTACCCACCTAAACTTGTCAACAATGCTACTTTACTACATGAATGTGAATGCATTAGCCTGGTAGTTGCTGCATGTGTTTGACTTATGAGATGAGGAGGACTACAGACGGTGATGAGGCCGAAACCAGCAAATATAGTGCAAGTAGACTTGCACTAATTCGTTTGACTTAATATTATTGTATTTATCCGCTATATTGATGAGCCCTTTTTGAAACATGTTGGCTTACTTATGGCCTTTTTGCGCAGTTGAGCTTAACTGAGACTTGAGTGTCTGTAGACGTTTAAGAGGCTGTCGACCTTGTAAAATTGAGGTGTTCGTTTTTATTTTTATTTTATCATATTTCTCATCTTCTTATAAATCAATTGTTTCTTATTTTCACCTGCATATCTCTTACGTGTCGAGGACTAGTGCATATTTGAGCCTACATTCAGTATGAGTGAAATAATTAAGTACGGTTAAAATCAGATACTGTACTTTAAGACTCAAGTCGTATTGGAATTGGTGACTTGTATTTTTTGCTGTATGGTTTTCAGGTATTCTTTACAGCTCTTTCCTCAGCCAATATGTTGTTCTAAAAAACATACAAGGTTTAACTGCTCTTAACATTTATGTTTCTTGTGTTTATGCATTTTCAGTTTAATCGTGGCCGCTGTCGTACTACTTGGCAGAGAAGAAAAGGCTGGGTGTTTGGGATGATGGAGGTTAAAGGAGCTCTGCCGCCTACCAGTCTTAAAGATGGTAGAGGACCGTTCTAGGACCACATTGATTCCCATTATCACAAGGCACATCAGAAGGGGATCAGCTGTTTACAGTGACAATTGGAGGGCATATCTGAATGCGCTACAACCACTAGGATACAGACACCTAACTGTAAACCACAGTCAAAATTTTGTTGATCCCCAAACTGGCTGCCACACACAACATATTGAATGGGCCTGGCTAGCCATCAAAGCACAGGTATCAAGATTCAGGGGTAACAAGACTACAAAACTATTAAAAGAACACTTGAAATTCATCCAGTGGCACTACTGGCTGGCAAGAAGAAATAGGAAAGGTGCTTTGGCACAGTTGATCCATGATATTAGAAAAGCATACAGGTTTAGATTTTTTTAAAGGTTTATCAGCTGAGTATGCATGATTTTTTGGCTCTAGATAGCCTCTGTCATGTACTGATAGATGCTGCTGTGGCAACTGTGTAGAGACATTTCTTCAGATTTGGAAATGTGGCTATGCCATGCAAACCATTTCTGCCTTGATTCTGGGATATTACTGCATAGGACTTTTAAAGATTTACTCTTTATTTCCTTTTTTTTATTATTGTAGTAAATTACAGTGTTCTGTTCCTGTGTACTCAGTGAAACTGATTGCAATGCTTGCTACATATTGTATATGCCAAATTAAATTAACTGAGTATTTAGAAATTAGGTTACGGCTAACATTTTAATGCAAGACCTAAAGGATAATAATATATTTTAAATACTTGTTACACCTTATTTTGAATAATTACATTAGAACAAAAATAACTTGTGTAAAGTGCTATCAATTGGAAATATTATGTTCTGGTTGGTGAATATTAAATGATCTTTTGCTGTGGAGTTACCATACTGTTACGTTGATTTTACACAGTGGTAAAAATGTTTTATACCTAACATTCAATTAACGGTTCCTGTGGAGTTACCATGTAACTGCACATGTGTTGCACAGTAGTACCCTATGGTTTGATCTTTACTCTTTAAATTAACTGGAGTTCATTTGTAACAACACTGTTGTTACAGAGCAGCATCCAGTGAGTTAGCGTTGCACAAAAGGTTTACTGAGTTACTGAGGAGTTACCATGTAAGTACACTATTAATACAGTGTTGTACAGAGGTTTGGGCTTTGTATATTAATCATTAAGTTATAGCCATTTTACACTTTACATTAAGTGTACAGTTCCTGAGGAGTTACAATATAAGTACACTGTTAATACAGTGTTGTAAAGAGGTTTGGGTTTTATATTATACACAGTAAGTTATGACAGTTTCACACATTGTATCAAGTGCAGAGTTACTGAGGAGTTACCATGTAAGTACACTGTTAATACAGTGTTGCACAGAGCTTTGGGTTTTGTATATTACACTGTAAGTTATGGCCATTTTACACTTTATATTAAGTGGACTATTCCTGAGGAATTACCATGTAAGTACACTGTTAATACAGTGTTGTACGGTGGTTTTACACTTTATATTAAGTAGACAGTTCCTGAGGAGTTACTGTGTAAGTACACTGTTAATACTGTGTGTACAGAGGTTTGGGGGTTTTACTATACACAGTAAGTTATGGCCGTTTTACACTTTATATTAAGTAAACCATTCCTGAGGAATTATCATGTAAGTACACAGTTAGTACAGTGTTGTACAGAGGTATGGGTTTTTTATTATACACAGTAAGTTATGGCCGTTTTACACTTTATATTATGTAGACACTTCCTGAGGAATTACCATGTAAGTACACTGTTAATACAGTGTTGAACAGAGGGTTTTTTATTGTAAGTTATGACAGTTTAACGCATTGTATCAAGTGCAGACTTACTGAGGAGTTACCGTGTAAGTACACTGTTAATACAGTGCTGTACAGAGGTTTGGGTTTTTTTATTATACACAGTAAGTTATGGTGGTTTTACACTTTATATTAGTAGACTGTTCCTGAGGAGTTACCATGAAAGTACACTGTTAATACAGTGTTGTACAGAGGTTTGGTTGTTTTTATTATACACAGTAAGTTATGGCCGTTTTACACTTTATATTAAGTAGACTGTTCCTGAGGAGTTACCATGTAAGTACACTGTTAATACAGTGTTGTACAGAGGTTTGGGTTTTATGTTATACACAGTAAGTTATGGCTGTTTGACACTTTATATTAAGTAGACTGTTCCTGAGGAGTTACCATGTAAGTACACTGTTAATACAGTGTTGTACAGAGGTTTGGTTGTTTTTATTATACACAGTAAGTTATGACATTTTCACACATTGTATCAAGTGCAGAGTTGCTGAGGGGTTACCGTGTAAGTACACAGATACCACAAGGGGAAGCTTTAGCTGTAATTCAGCATTCATACAGTAAATACATGGTATACAGATAGGAATCATCATGATTTCAGTGCCTTCCAAACTGGTAACTACAGTATTGAAGACTGTGTGGAAGTGGAAGAACATGTGTAAATACATATTGTTGCTGCAAAATGTAGTTACATAATGCCTGTTACACATGTGTACTTACTCTAGTGAAAAAAGTGTTGTTACCAATGTCCTGTTACAAATTTGTACTTACCCATACCTTTCAGTGTGTTAATACATATGTGTAGTTACACATATATTACAGCTGTAAATACTATGTACCAATGTTTATTTACACTGTACTTACATAGTAAGTACATGTCTAGTAACCATGTAAGTTCACAGGTATTAGGGCCACTTAATATAAAGTGGGACCGCATATCGTCTGCTTCTCAGCATGAACAGCGCTGTTGTTGTCTTTTTAGACACTATTGATAAAGCTAATAGTGTTGTTCAGAATGGCGTTGTAATACAGGATACCTTTACTCCCGTATTGCCGCTGCTTCAGTCGGCAAAGAGAGTTATTCTGTCTAATGTTCCCCCATTCATTAAAGATGAACTCTTAATAGCAGAGCTTTCAAGGCATGGTAAAGTAGTGTCCCAAATGAAAAAGATCCCGTTTGGCTGTCAATCACCGCTGCTTAAGCATGTTGTTTGTTTCAGACGTCAGGTTTATATGGTGTTGAAGAAAGATGCAGATGAATTGAATGTGGCCTTTAAATTTAAGGTTGATGGTTTCGATTATGTGGTCTTTGTTACCTCTGATACTATGAAATGTTTCCGATGTGGAAAAGAGGGACACGTTAGAGGTGCATGTACTGAGAAAGTTAATGTGGCTGAAACGGTTGATAATGAGAGGGTGGGTGAGATTGATTCTGCTGGGACCAGTGCTGCTTCTGCTGGGACAAGTGTTGCTTCTGCTGAGGAAAAGATGCATGTGGAAAGAAGTGAGGCTGTTGAGGAAGGGGAAAATATGGAGAGTGTAGGGGAACACGTTCATGGCACAAAAATAGGTGCAGACAATGTAGAGAATGAAACTGATGAATCACAGGAGAATGTATCTGCTGTTGCAGAAATTATTGAGGCTCAAGAGAGTCTGAACACTGAGATGCTGAGGGATGAAGAACTTTTTAAAACTCCCACTACTAAAAGAAAAAGAGTAAAGAGAAGTCCAAAGCATAAGAGCTCTGGTCAGGTGTCTGACTCAGCTAAAAAAAAATGATGATACTGATTGCAGCTCAGTTGAGGACTCTGAGGCTGAGGCAACAGCTAGCAGAAACAGTGGACAGTGTGATCATGAAGGTGCATACACACTTGGAAAAATAAGATTATTCCTTCAGAAAACAAAGAATATGAAAAATGTTCAGGTGGAGGAGTATTTCCCTGATCGTAAACTATTTATAGATTCAGTTGCAATGACAATGAGGGGTGACAGTGAGGAGCATTTCACTGTTCAAGAAATGTTCAGGTTAAAGAAATTTGTGTCTAAATTGAAATTAAAACAGAAAATTGAGGATGGTTTTGAAACGACATAAGTCTTTTTGTTTCTTTATGGTATTGTTTGCTTTATGTCTCTTGATAACACACCATTTAATGAGTACGATACAGATAGGTACTCTGAATTTGAACGGTGCAAGAGATATAAAGAAAAGAGCAGTACTGTTTGAGTTAATCAGACAAAAGAATTTGGATGTTATGATGGTTCAAGAAACGCACAGTGATAGTTTTAATGAAATCAATTGGAAAAAGGAGTGGGATGGGGAAGTAGTGCTTTCTCATATGAGGTCAGTCAGAGGAGGGGTTGCTGTACTTTTTGCCAAAAAATTCCTGCCTATTTCTTATGAATTAAAACATGAAATACCAGGTAGACTTATGCTGATAAAAGCTAAATTTGAAAGATTCAATTTTGTTTTTTTGAATATATATGCTCCAACAATTGGGTCCGAAAGAGTTTATTTTTTTAACAATATTAATAGTATTTTGCAGGATTACTTTTCTGATGATTATTTGTTTTTTTGGGGGAGATTTTAACTGCACAGAAAATTATGTATTAGACAGAAACCATGTAGAACCACATGCTGCTTCAGCTCGTGTCGATATGTGAGGTAGTTGAGACTTACGGGTTATGTGACATATGGCGGGGGGTTAATAATGATGTTAGACAGTATACATGGGCACATGCAAAGGAAAATGCTATATCTCTGGCTAGAATTGATAGGTTTTATTGTTATAAACATCATTTTAGTATTGTTAAAAAATGTGTAATTGCTCCAGTAGGTTTTTCGGATCACTGTTTAGTTACAGGTCAATTTTTTATAGCAAATATTAGGACCAGAAGTGCATATTGGCATTTCAACACGTCTTTGCTGAATGATAAAAATTTTAGAGATGTTTTTTGTTTTTTTTGGGACAATTTTAGGATGAGAAAAGATGAGTTTGAAGATATGCGTCAGTGGTGGGATATTGGGAAGGTCAAAATAATGATGCTTTGTAAGCAATACACTTTCAATGTTACCAGGGACATGACACTATCTATGAAAAAGTTAGAAACTGAAATAGTGGAATTGCAGGATTTGGCTGATGCTACCAAAGAACAAAGATATTTGGAGACTCTGAAATCCAAAAAAACTTTTCTTCTAAACCTATTGGGAGTTAGGGCGCAAGGAGCATTAGTTCGATCTTGTTTCTTAAACCTTTCACAAATGGATGCCCCATCTAGGTTCTTTTTCAGTCTTGAGAGAAAGAATGGTCAGAGTCGGTGCATCCACTGTTTGTGTTCTGAAGATGGGCGTGAGCTAACAGAACCCTCAGAGATAAGAAAGAGGGCTGTGCGGTTCTATACTGGGCTGTACAGCAGTGAGTATGTCGAGGATGATGATCTCACTGCTCACTTCTGACGAAGGTCTACCCAGTGTTTCGGAGAGCTCAAAAGCGGAGCTGAAGCAGCCGCTATGTGAGCAGGAATTGTTCACTGCTCTGAAAGCGATGGAGGGGGGCAAAGCCCCTGGCATGGATGGGCTCCCTGTGGAGTTTTACAGAGAGTTCTGGCCAGTTTTGGGTAATGACCTGTTGGCTGTTCTCAATGAGAGCTTAACTGAGGGGCTGTTGCCTTTAAGCTGCAGAAGAGCGGTGATTACCTTGTTACCTAAAAAAGGGAATCTACAAGATATAAAGAACTGGAGACCAGTGAGCTTGCTATGCTCTGACCTTAAAATATTCTCTAAAGCTCTGGCTAATAGGCTGAAAAAGGTGATAGGGGAAGTCATCCATATTGATCAGACTTATTGTATTCCTGGACGATCTATTTTTGATAATGTTTGTCTTATACGGGATATTTTAAATATCTGCAATCTTTCTAGTGCTGATTTGGGTCTTGTTTCAATCGAATCAAGAAAAGGCGTTTGACAGAGTCGAGCACAGATATCTTTGGAAAATTTTAAATGCTTTTAATTTTGGATTGGACTTTATTAATATGATTAAAGTTATGTACCAGGACATTGAAAGTGTTTTGAAAATCAATGGTGGTTTGAGTGCCCCTTTTAAGGTTTTTAGGGGCATTAGACAGGGTTGTGCTATGTCGGGAATGTTATACTCTTTGGCCATTGAGCCTTTGTTAAATAAATTACGTTCAAAAATTGAAGGTCTTTCTTTGCACACTGGTGATCAATTCCAAGTTTCAGCTTATGCTGATGATGTTATAATCATGGTTAATGGGCAGCGAGATATTAACCAAATGGAGGATATCATAAGAGATTTTGGAATTATCTCAGCTGCCAAAGTAAACTGGGACAAGAGCGGGGCTGTGGCAATAGGAAGATGGGAGCAAGGTCTACCAGTTCTACCTGATAGAATAACTTGGAAAAAGGGAGGTCTCAAATATTTGGGAGTTTACCTTGGAGATGCAATTACACAACAAAAGAATTGGGATGGGGTAGTAGAGAAGATGGTAGGTAGACTAGCTAAATGGAAGTGGATTCATTCACAATTATCTTTTAGGGAAGAGTGTTAATAGTAAACAATTTGGTAGCCTCGATACTCTGGCATAAATTGTTTTGTGTGGATCCACCCATAGGGTTATTATCTCAGCTGCAAAGAATTTTTGTGGATTTCTTTTGGGATCGATTGCACTGGATTCCACAAAGTGTTTTGTTTCTTCCTAAAGATGAAGGTGGACAAGGATTGGTCCATTTGCCAAGCAGAATGGCAACATTTCGTTTACAATTCATTCAGAGGTTTTTAACAGGCCCTGATGATTTGGTGTGGAGGAACTTGACCAAGGTCATCCTACAAAGGGTGGAGGGACTTGGACTTGATGTTGGCATTCTTTTCATGGATTACAAGAAGTTGAACCTGAATAACACACCTCCTTTTTATTGTGGACTTTTAAAAACGTGGGGACTCTTCACTCTCAGGAGAATGGACAATTCTGATTCTTTATTTTGGCTGTTGGAGGAGCCCTTAGTTAAAGGGGCTCGTCTAGACGTAACGGACGAGGTACCAGGCCTCTCTCAGAAGTTGTGTGCCTCTGGAGCAGTGACGTTGAGGCAAATTGTCAGTGTGGCTGGCCCTGATTTAAGCAATGTTGCAGCAGTGGCCCTGGTGCTGGGGCAAAGGTCAATTCGCTACACAGGGACAATATTGGAAAAGTGGAAGAAGAAGCTCACGGATGGGGAAATTACTCTACTTAATGACTTTGGGAAGGGTCTGGAGGCTCCTGACGAAAAAGACCCCGTTCCGAAAATCAGAATTACTCCAGACTTGAAGGATTTGTCAGGCCCTTTGCTAGACCTTCACGAGCTGCAAGACTTGGACTTGGATACTATAGAGGGCAAAGTTCTTTATCAGTGTTGTGTAAAAGTATTTAATCGAGTTGCTTTAAATGGGAGAGTTGATACTGTCTGGAAAGACAAGCTTGGGATGGGTGAAAGATGTAAACCATTTTGGAGAGTGTTTTATAAACCACCATTGATTAGTAAATCTGGAGATTTACAATGGAGAATTTTACACGGTTCTGTGGCAGTTAATGCATTTATTTCTGTTATTATTATCCAAGTGTTAATGATAAGTGTGTCTTTTGTGGTTTCAGGGAAACAGTGTTTCATTGTTTTATAGAATGTGTAAGACTTAATTCGCTTTTTGCTTTACTGAGTCAAGTGTTTTCAAAATTTGGAGAGAAGTTCACGCATAATGCTTTTATTTTGGGGGCAGGGTATAGTCAGAAACAAAGAGTAAAATGGCAGCTGATAAATTATGTGATTGGCCAAGCAAAACTTGCAATTTATATAAGCCGGAAAAATAGAATAGAGAATAGACTTGGCCAAGGGATTATGTGTCTATTTAAGGCTTATGTTAAATCAAGAATTGTTGTTGATTTCAAGTATTATAAATTAATGAATGATATAACTGCATTTGAAACACAGTGGTGTTATAAAAATATTTTCTGTGCTGTGATGGAAGGGGATCTATCTTTTTCTTTATTTTTTAATTGAGGTGTATAGTGTTTTGATTGTTTTTGGAATTGATTGATTGTATGGAATAAAATTGTTCTTTTAAAAATCAAATCTCTCTCTCTCTCTCTC
>JAQIUQ010001002.1:0-41156 GCA_030378365.1 Hybognathus amarus | reverse complement strand
CTGAACTCCTTCTGATGTTTCATCAGCCAGACAGTGGTCCATATTTGACCTACTTAACATATTTCTCTCCAAATAGTCTTTGAATTTGAACTTTCCAAAAATACCCATAGACTCCTTCTGATGTTTCATGAGCCTTAGAGTGGTCAATATTTGACCTAATTGACATATTGCTTGCCAAATTCTTTTAAACGGCTAACTTACTATGCCAACTCAGACATCTTTTGATGTTACTTCAACCATAGATTAGACCATATTTGACCTTATGGACACATCTCTAGAGATGTTTTCTGAACTCCTTCTGATGTTTCATCAGCCAGAAAGTGGTCCATGATTGACCTACTTTTACATGTTTCTGGCAAAAGAGTTTTTGAATTTGAACTTTCCATAAATAACTCATTAACCCTTTTGATGTTTTATTCACCTAGACTCTGGCCCATTTTTGACCTACTTAACAAATTTCTGTCCAAAGAGTCTTTGAACTTGAACTTTCCATAAATACTCATTAACTCCTTTGATGTTTTTTTTCTCAGCCAGTCAGTGGTCCATGTTTGACCAACTTAAAATATTTCTGTCCAAAGAATCTTTGAACTTGAAATTTCCAGAACTACTTATTGAGTCCATCTGCTGTTTCATCAGACAGACAGTGGTCTATATTTGACCTACTTAACATATTTCTGGCCAAAGAGTCTTTGAACTTGATCTTTCCATAAATCCTCATTAACTCATTTGATGTTTTTTTTTCAGCCAGACAGTGGTCCATATTTGACCTACTTAAGACATATCTGGCCAAAGAGTCTTTGAACTTGATCTTTCCATAAATCCTCTTTGACTCCTTCCGATGTTTCTTAAGCAGGAGCGTCCATATTTGACCTACCTAACATATTTCTTGCCAAATTCTTTCAAAAGGCTAACTTACTATGCAAACTCATAGACATCTTTTGATGTTACTTCAACCATAGATTAGACCATATTTGACCTTATGAACACATGTCTAGATTTTTTCTGAACTCCTTCTGATGTTTCATCAGCCAGAGAGTAGTCCATGATTGACCTACTTTTACATATTTCTGGCAAAAGTCTTTAAATTTGAACTTTCCATAAATAACTCATTAACTCCTTTGATGTTTTTTACAGCCAGACTTTGGCCCATATTTGACCTACTTTACAAATTTTCTGTCCAAAAGAGTCTATGGCTGAAGCTTCTATACATCTTATTAACTCCTTTGGTGTTTTATTCGCCTACACTCTAGCCCCTATGAACACATGTCTAGATTTTTTCTGAACTCCTTCTGATGTTTCATCAGCCAGAAAATAGTCCATGATTGACCTACTTTTACATATTTCTGGCAAAATTCTTTAAATTTGAACTTTCCATAAATAACTCATTAACTCCTTTGATGTTTTTTACAGCCAGACTTTGGCCCATATTTGACCTACTTAACAAATTTCTGTCCAAAGAGTCTTTGAACTTGAACTTTCCATAAATACTCATTAACTCCTTTGATGTTTTTTTTCAGCCAGACAGTGATCCATGTTTGACCAACTTAAAATATTTCTGTCCAAAGAGTCTTTGAACTTGAACTTTCCATTAATACACATTAACTCCTTTGATGTTTTTTTTCAGCCAGACAGTGGTCCATATTGGACCTACTTAACATATTTCTTGCCAAATTCTTTTAAAAGGCTAACTTACTATGCAAACTCATAGACATCTTTTGATGTTACTTCAACCATAGATTAGACCATATTTGACCTTGTGAACACATGTCTAGATTTTCTCTGAACTCCTTCTGATGTTTCATCAGCCAGACAGTGGTCCATATTTGACCTACTTAACATGTTTCTGGCCAAAGAGTCTTTGAACTTGAACTTTCCATAAATACTCATTGAGTCCTTCTGCTGTTTTGATTCCCTCTGTGAACTACTTAATGAGTTCTTCTGCTGCTGTTCATGAGCCTTAAACCTAAATCTTTATTCATACTCATTTACTCCTGTCCATATTTGACCTACTTAACATGTTTCTGGCCAAAGAGTCTTTGAACTTGAACTTTTTCCATTAACTCCTTTGATGTTTTTTTAACTTAACATGTTTTAACTTAACATGTTTCTGGCCAAAAAGTCTTTGAACTTGAACTTTCCATAAAACTCATTGAGTCCTTCTGATGTTTCTTAAGCAGGAGAGTCCATATTTAACCTTAACATATTTCTGGCCATGTACGACTGTCTGTCAGATGAAACATCAGAATGAGTATTTTTGGAAAGTTCAAGTTCAAAGACTCTATGGACAGAAATATTTTAAGTAGGCCCAGAAATGCACTCAGTAGGTCTGTATGGCTACTGAGTGCATGGCTAAATGTATGTCTGTATGGCTAAATTAACCACAACAGGTCAACATCTATAGTAATTTAATTTTCAAGAACTCTGTCCAGAATTTTTTTTGGGTAAAATAAGAACTCTTGTATGGCTAAAATAACATTAGGAGGATTCAATGAGCAAGTTTAGAAAGTTCAAGATCTGGTCCTCGTTCGGCATATGTCTGGCTAAAATAACATCATAACAAGTGGACTGTATCACATAACGTTGTGCATTAAAGAATAACAAACAAGCTATTTACAGTGCAATGCATGAAGTAACCAACTCATTCCGATGTGCATTGGAAGAGATGGCATTTTAACAGTTGAATTGGATTTGCAAGAAATAACTAACTTCTGCAATGAAAACAACAAACATGTGCTTTTCGTATTGCAATTTCATACTAATCTTTTCCTTTTTTATATTGGACAATTGTTGAATAGCCATTCCATTATAATGTACGCAATAACGAACATGTATTCCTCTGTGCAATGAAAAGACATAACATATGCTTTCCCGTGCATATCCAATCTACAACTAATTCATTTGTGCACTGACGAGAAAACATCAAATGAGCGGTCAGTTTACAATGCCTAAAATTACTAGCCCATTCCATTGTTCAAATAAACACATGTGCATTCGCATACAACTACAACTAACACTAACTTATTCAGAAATAAATGAAGGGAAATCATTGCGTTTAGATGTTGCATTCGTGTGATAAAGAGAAAGTATTGCTTTACAATACATGCAATAACTAACTCATTCCATTTGCATAGAAAATATAGTTACATTGCAAGAAATAAATGAATTATATGCAATGAAAACAGATAACGTGCTTTTCGCATTGCAATGGCACACTGAACTAGTCATTTTTATATTGAAGGGAAATAATTGCAATATCGATTCTACTATAATGCACGCAATAACTAAAATTTTCCTTTGTGCAATGAAAAGAAAACACCTAATATGTGTTTCATTCCATTGCATTAATTATCTAACTTGTGCCCTCTTTTCAATGAAAAGACCATTACATGTGCTTTCTCATGCATTTCTACTCTACAAATAATATATTTGTGCACAGACGAGAAAACATCATATGAGCTGTCTTTTACAATGCATACAATACCTATCTCGTTCCTTTGTGCAACGAGGAGATGCATGTGCTTTTTGGATTCATTGCACATACGATAAAACGTTGTGCTTTAAAGAATAACAATACTTACACTTCTGCTTTTTCATGCTTTTTCCACACAGCAACTAACTTATTCAGTTGTGTAACTGGAGACATCATTGCCTTTAGATTTTGCATTTGTGTGATAAAGATAAATCGTTGCATTAGCTGTTGCTTTACAATGCAATAACTCTTTCCAATATGCATAGAGCAGATAGTTGCATTGCAAGAGAGAACTAACTTCTGTGCAATGAAAACAGATAACATTCTTTTCCCATTGAATTATATTGGGCTTTCGCATTGCAATTGCACACTAAACTAGTCCTTTTTATATTGAAGGGAAATTATTGCAATAGCCATTCTACTATAATGCACGCTAGAACTACATACTACCACTAACTTGTTCAGAAATAACTGAAGGGAAATCATTGCATTTAGATGTTGCATTCGTGTGGTAAAGAGAAATCGTTGCATTAGCTGTTGCTTTACAATGCAATAACTCATTCCGATGTGCATAGAGCAGATAGTTGCATTGCAAGAAAGAACTAACTTCTGTGCAATTAAAACAGATAACATGCTTTGCTCATTGCATTATATATAGTGCTTTCGCATTGCAATTGCACACTAAACTAGTCCTTTTTATATTGAAGGGAAATTATTGCAATAGCCATTCTACTATAATGCACGCTAGAACTACATACTACCACTAACTTGTTCAGAAATAACTGAAGGGAAATCATTGCATTTAGATGTTGCATTCGTGTGATAAAGATAAATCGTTGCATTAGCTGTTGCTTTACAATGCAATAACTCATTCCAAGATGCATAGAGCAGATAGTTGCATTGCAAGAAAGAACTAACTTCTGTGCAATGAAAACAGATAACGTGCTTTTCCTTTTGCAATATATATTGTGCTTTCGCATTGCAATTGCACACTAAACTAGTCCTTTTTATATTGAAGGGAAATTATTGCAATAGCCATTCTACTATAATGCACGCTAGAACTACATACTACCACTAACTTGTTCAGAAATAACTGAAGGGAAATCATTGCATTTAGATGTTGCATTCGTGTGATAAAGAGAAATCGTTGCATTAGCTGTTGCTTTACAATGCACTAACTCATTGCGATGTGCATAGAGGAAGCTATGAACTTCCTCTATGCAGAATGAGTTACATATGTCATAGTTGCATTGCAAAGAAAGAACTAACTTCTGTGCATTCAAAACAAATAACGTGCCTTTCCAATGCATTACATATTGTGCTTTCGCTTTGCAATTGCACACTAAACTTGTCCTTTTTATATTGAAGGGAAATTATTGCAATAGCCATTCTACTATAGTGCACGCTAGAACTACATACTAGCACTAACTTGTTCAGATATAAATGAAGGGAAATCATTGCATTTAGATGTTGCATTCGTGTGATAAAGAGAAATCGTTGCATTAGCTGTTGCTTTACAATGCAATAACTCATTCCAATGATGCATAAGAGCAGATAGTTGCATGGCAAGAAAGAACTAACTTCTGTGCAATGAAAACAGATAACGTGCTTTTCCTATTGCAATACATATTGTGCTTTCGCATTGCAATTGCACACTAAACTAGTCCTTTTTATATTGAAGGGAAATTATTGCAATAGCCATTCTACTATAATGCACGCTAGAACTACATACTACCACTAACTTGTTCAGAAATAACTGAAGGGAAATCATTGCATTTAGATGTTGCATTCGTGTGATAAAGAGAAATCGTTGCATTAGCTGTTGCTTTACAATGCAATGGAAAAACTAATTCTGATGTGCATAGAGCAGATAGTTGCATTGCAAAGAAAGAACTATATTGTGCCTTCGCATTGCAATTGCAAACTACACTAGTCCATTGAAGGGAAATTGTTGTAATAGCCATTCTACTATAATGCACGCTAGAACTACATACTAACACTAACTTGTTCAGAAATAACTGAAGGGAATTCATTGCATTTAGATGTTGCATTCGTGTGATAAAGATAAATCGTTGCATTAGCTGTTGCTTTACAATGCAATAACTCATTCCAATATGCATAGAGCAGATAGTTGCATTGCAAGAAAGAACTAACTTCTGTGCAATGAAAACAGATAACGTGCTTTGCCCATTGCATTATATATTGTGCTTTCGCTTTGCAATTGCACACTAAACTACGCCTTTTTATATTGAAGGGAAGTTATTGCAATAGCCATTCTACTATAATGCACGCTAGAAATAAATACTACCACTAACATGTTCAGAAATAACTGAAGCGAAATCATTGCATTTAGAAGTTGCATTCGTGTGGTAAAGAGACATCTTTGCATTAGCTGTTGCTTTACAATGCAATAACTCATTCCGATCTGCATAGAGCAGATAGCTGCATTGCAAGAAATTAGTCTACAACTAATTAGTGCACAGACGAGAAAACATATGAGCTGTTGCTTTACAATGCAATGACTCATTCCGATGGGCATAGAGCACATGTGCGTAGTTGCTTTGTAAGAAAGATCTAACTTCTGTGCAATGAAAACAGAATAACGTGCTTTTCCCATTGCATTATAAATTGTGCTTTCGCATTGCAATTGCACACTAAACTAGTCCTTTTTATATTGTAGGCAAATTATTGCAATAGCCATTCTACTATAATGCACGCTAGAACTACATACAACCACTAACTTTTTCAGAAATAACTGAAGGGAAATCATTGCATTTAGATGTTGCATTCGTGTGATAAAGAGAAATCGTTGCATTAGCTGTTGCTTTACAATGCACTAACTCATTGCTGATGTGCATAGAGGAAGCTATGAACTTCCTCTATGCAGAATGAGTTACATATGTCATAGTTGCATTGCAAGAAAGAACTAACTTCTGTGCATTCAAAACAAATAACGTGCCTTTCCCAATGCATTACATATTGTGCTTTCGCTTTGCAATTGCACACTAAACTTGTCCTTTTTATATTGAAGGGAAATTATAGCAATAGCCATTCTACTATAATGCACGCTAGAACTACATACTAGCACTAACTTGTTCAGATATAAATGAAGGGAAATCATTGCATTTAGATGTTGCATTCGTGTGATAAAGAGAAATCGTTGCATTAGCTGTTGCTTTACAATGCAATAACTCATTCCAATGATGCAATAGAGCAGATAGTTGCATTGCAAGAAAGAACTAACTTCTGTGCAATGAAAACAGATAACGTGCTTTTCCTTTTGCAATACATATTGTGCTTTCGCATTGCAATTGCACACTAAACTAGTCCTTTTTATATTGAAGGGAAATTATTGCAATAGCCATTCTACTATAATGCACGCTAGAACTACATACTACCACTAACTTGTTCAGAAATAACTGAAGGGAAATCATTGCATTTAGATGTTGCATTCGTGTGATAAAGAGAAATCGTTGCATTAGCTGTTGCTTTACAATGCAATGGAAAAACTAATTCTGATGTGCATAGAGCAGATAGTTGCATTGCAAAGAAAGAACTATATTGTGCCTTCGCATTGCAATTGCAAACTACACTAGTCCATTGAAGGGAAATTGTTGTAATAGCCATTCTACTATAATGCACGCTAGAACTACGTACTAACACTAACTTGTTCAGAAATAACTGAAGGGAATTCATTGCATTTAGATGTTGCATTCGTGTGATAAAGAGAAATCGTTGCTTTACAATGCAATAACTCACTCCAATGTGCAAAGAGCAGATAGTTGCATTGCAAGAAAGAACTAACTTCTGTGCAATGAAAACAGATAACGTGCTTTTCCTATTGCATTTATATATTGTGCCTTCGCATTGCAATTGCACACTACACTAGTCCATTGAAGGGAAATTGTTGCAATAGCCATTCTACTATAATGCACGCTAGAACTACATACTACCACTAACTTGTTCAGAAATAACTGAAGGGAAATCATTGCATTTAGATGTTGCATTCGTGTGATAAAGAGAAATCGTTGCATTAGCTGTTGCTTTACAATGCAATAACTCATTCCAGGATGTATAGAGCAGATAGTTGCATTGCAAGAAAGAACTAACTTCTGTGCAATGAAAACAGATAACGTGCTTTTCCTTTTGCAATATATATTGTGCTTTCGCATTTCAATTGCACACTAAACTAGTCCTTTTTATATTGAAGGGAAATTATTGCAATAGCCATTCTACTATAATGCACGCTAGAACTACATACTACCACTAACTTGTTCAGAAATAACTGAAGGGAAATCATTGCATTTAGAATGTTGCATTCGTGTGATAAAGATAAATCGTTGCATTAGCTGTTGCTTTACAATGCAATAACTCATTCCAATGTGCATAGAGCAGATAGTTGCATGGCAAGGAAGAACTAACTTCTGTGCAATGAAAACAGTTAACGTTTTCCTATTGCATTGTATAGTGCAAAAAGCTAGTGCAATGTTTTCCTTTCAATACACAACTGAAAAGTAACTTGCATTATGCAAATGCAATGCAGAGCAGTTGCTCATGTTATCTTTTCTTTGCACAAAGGATACACAACACACACTGAAGTTGTTGTTTATGTTCTGTTATTCTTCAAGGCACAAGGTTAGATCGTGTGCGCAATCTAATGCAACCACAACTGGGATTTATTGTTTTGCAAAAGGTTAATGCATTGATTTCTCTAAATAAGTTAGTTGTAGTATACAATGCAAAGCAAAAGCATATATGGGACCTACTTAACATATTTCTGTCCAAAGAGTCTTTGGACTTGAACTTTCCAACAATACTCATAGACTCCTTCTGATGTTTCATCAGCCAGACAGTGGTCAATATATGACCTACTTAACATATTTCTGTCCAAAGATTCTTTGAACTTGAATTTTCCATAAATACTCTTTGACTCCTTCTGATGTATCTTAGAGGAGAGCATATTTGACTACTAGACGCTACATATGTCATTCTAGCCAAAGTCTTTTAAAGGGCTAACTTTAATAAGCCTTCGGCCAAAGAGTCTTTGAACCTGAACTTTCCATAAATACTCATTGACTCCTTTGATGTTTTATTCAGCCAGGAGTGGTCCATATTTGACCTACTTAACAAATCTCATTCTGGCCAAAGTATTTTAAAGGGCTAACTTTCATAAGCCTTCGGTATAAAAGAGTCTTTGAACCTAAACTTTCCATTCATCCTCATTGAGTCCTTTGATGTTTTTTTCAGCCACAGAGTGGTCAAAATTTGACCTACTTAACATTTTTATGGCCAAAGAGTCTTTGAACTTGAACTTTCCAAAAAAACTCTTTGACTCCTTCTGTTGTATCTTAAGAAGGAGAGTCCATATTTGACCTACTTAACATATGTCATTCTAGCCAAAGTCTTTTAAAGGGCTAACTTTCACAAGCCTTCGGCCCAAAGAGTCTTTGAACCTGAACTTTCCATAAATACTCATTGACTCCTTTGATGTTTTATTCAGCCAGAGAGTGGTCAAAATTTGACCTGCTTGACATTTTTTGGCAAACCTGTCATTGAACTTTCTATACATATTCATTGACTCCTTATGATGTTTCGTCAGCCAGAGAGTAGGTTAAACCTACTTTGACCTACTTAACATTTTTCTCTACAAAGAGTCTTTGAACTTGAACTTTCCAAAAATACTCATTGACTCCTTCTGATGTTTCATCAGCCAGAAAGTAGGTCAAACCTACTTTGACCTACATAACATATTTCTGGCCAAAGAGACTTTGAACTTGAACTTTCCATAAATACTCTTTGATTCCTGTTGTATATTAAGAAGGAGAGTCCATATTTGACCTACTTAACATATCTCATTCTGGCCAAAGTATTTTAAAGGGCTAACTTTCATAAGCCTTCGGTCCAAAGAGTCTTTGAACCTAAACTTTCCATTCATCCTCATTGAGTCCTTTGATGTTTTTTTCAGCCACAGAGTGGTCAAAATTTGACCTACTTAACATTTTTATGGCCAAAGAGTCTTTGAACTTGAACTTTCCAAAAAAACTCTTTGACTCCTTCTGTTGTATCTTAAGAAGGAGAGTCCATATTTGACCTACTTAACATATGCCATTCTAGCCAAAAGTCTTTTAAAGGGCTAACTTTCACAAGCCTTCGGCCCAAAGAGTCTTTGAACCTGAACTTTCCATAAATACTCATTGACTCCTTTGATGTTTTATTCAGCCAGAGAGTGGTCAAAATTTGACCTGCTTGACATATTTTTTGGCAAACCTGTCATTGAACTTTCTATACATATTCATTGACTCCTTATGATGTTTCGTCAGCCAGAGAGTAGGTCAAACCTACTTTGACCTACTTAACATATTTCTGGCCAAAGAGTCTTTGAACTTGAACTTTCCATAAATACTCTTTGATTCCTGTTGTATATTAAGAAGGAGAGTCCATATTTGACCTACTTAACATATCTCATTCTGGCCAAAGTATTTTAAAGGGCTAACTTTCATAAGCCTTCGGTCCAAAGAGTCTTTGAACCTGAACTTTCCATAAATCCTCATTGACTTATTTTATGTTCTTTTTTCAGCCAGAGAGTGGTCAAAATTTGACCTGCTTGACATATTTTTGGAAAAAGTGTCATTGAACTTTCTATACATATTCATTGACTCCTTATGATGTTTCATCAGCCAGAAAGTAGGTCAAACCTATTTTGACCTACTTAACATATTTCTGTCCAAAGAGTCTTTGAACTTGAACTTTCCAAAAATACTCATTGACTCATTCTGATGTTTCATCAGCCAGACAGTGGTCCATATTTGACCTACTTAACATATTTCTCTCCAAAGAGTCTTTGAACCTAAACTTTCCATAAATACTCATTGATTCCTTTAATGTTTTATTCAGCCAGAGAGTGGTCAAAATTTGACTTACTTAACATATTTCTGGCCAATAGAGTCTTTGAACTTGAACTTTCCAAAAATACTCTTTGACTCATTCTGTTGTTTCATCAGCCAGACACAGGTCCATATTTGACCTACTTAACATATTTCTCTCCAAAGAGTCTTTGAACTTGAACTTTCCATAATTATTCATTGTGTCCCTCTGATGTTTCTTGAGCCTGACAGTGGTCATTATTTGACCTACTTAACATATTTCTGGCCAAACAGTCTTTGAAATTGAACTTTCCAAAATACTCTTTGACTCCTTCTGATGTTTCTTAAGCAGGAGTGTCCATATTTGACCTACTTAAAATATTTCTGTCCAAAAATTCTTTGAACTTGAACTTTCCATAACTACTTATTGAGTCCTTCTGCTGTTTCATCAGCCAGACAGTAGTCCATATTTGACCTACTTAACATATTTCTGGCCAAAGAGTCTTTGAAATTGAACTTTCCATAAATACTCTTTGACTTCTTCTGATGTATCTTAAGCAGAAGAGTCCATATTTGACCTACTTAACATATCTCATTCTGGCCAAAGTTTTTTAAAGGGCTAACTTTAATAAGCCTTCGGCCCAAAGAGTCTTTGAACCTGAACTTTCCATAAATACTCATTGACTCCTTTGATGTTTTATTCAGCCAAGAGTGGTCCATATTTGACCTACTTAACAAATCTCATTCTGGCCAAAGTATTTTAAAGGGCTAACTTTCATAAGCCTTCGGTATAAAAGAGTCTTTGAACCTAAACTTTCCATTCATCCTCATTGAGTCCTTTGATGTTTTTTTCAGCCACAGAGTGGTCAAAATTTGACCTACTTAACATTTTTATTGCCAAAGAGTCTTTGAACTTGCACTTTCCAAAAAAACTCTTTGACTCCTTCTGTTGTATCTTAAGGAGGAGAGTCCATATTTGACCTACTTAACATATGCCATTCTAGCCAAAGTCTTTTAAAGGGCTAACTTTCACAAGCCTTCGGCCCAAAGAGTCTTTGAACATGAACTTTCCATAAATACTCATTGACTCCTTTGATGTTTTATTCAGCCAGAAAGTGGTCAAAATTTGACCTGCTTGACATTTTTTGGCAAACCTGTCATTGAACTTTCTATACATATTCATTGACTCCTTATGATGTTTCGTCAGCCAGAGAGTAGGTTAAACCTACTTTGACCTACTTAACATTTTTCTCTACAAAGAGTCTTTGAACATGAACTTTCCAAAAATACTCATTGACTCCTTCTGATGTTTCATCAGCCAGAAAGTAGGTCAAACCTACTTTGACCTACATAACATATTTCTGGCCAAAGAGACTTTGAACTTTAACTTTCCATAAATACTCTTTGATTCATGTTGTATATTAAGAAGGAGAGTCCATATTTGACCTACTTAACATATCTCATTCTGGCCAAAGTATTTTAAAGGGCTAACTTTCATAAGCCTTCGGTCCAAAGAGTCTTTGAACCTAAACTTTCCATTCATCCTCATTGAGTCCTTTGATGTTTTTTTCAGCCACAGAGTGGTCAAAATTTGACCTACTTAACATTTTTATTGCCAAAGAGTCTTTGAACTTGCACTTTCCAAAAAAACTCTTTGACTCCTTCTGTTGTATCTTAAGGAGGAGAGTCCATATTTGACCTACTTAACATATGCCATTCTAGCCAAAGTCTTTTAAAGGGCTAACTTTCACAAGCCTTCGGCCCAAAGAGTCTTTGAACATGAACTTTCCATAAATACTCATTGACTCCTTTGATGTTTTATTCAGCCAGAGAGTGGTCAACATTTGACCTGCTTGACATATTTATTGGCAAACCTGTCATTGAACTTTCTATGCATATTCATTGACTCCTTATGATGTTTCGTCAGCCAGAGAGTAGGTCAAACCTACTTTGACCTACTTAACATATTTCTGGCCAAAGAGTCTTTGAACTTGAACTTTCCATAAATACTCTTTGATTCCTGTTGTATATTAAGAAGGAGAGTCCATATTTGACCTACTTAACATATCTCATTCTGGCCAAAGTATTTTAAAGGGCTAACTTTCATAAGCCTTCGGTCCAAAGAGTCTTTGAACCTAAACTTTCCATTTATCCTCATTGAGTCCTTTGATGTATTTTTCAGCCACAGAGTGGTCAAAATTTGACCTACTTAACATTTTTATGGCCAAAGAGTCTTTGAACTTGAACTTTCCAAAAATACTCATTGACTCATTCTGATGTTTCATCAGCCACACAGTGCTCCATATTTGACCTACTTAACATATTTCTCTCCAAATAGTCTTTGAACTTGAACTTTCCGTAAATACTCATTGTGTCCCTCTGATGTTTCTTGAGCCCGACAGTGGTCAATATTTGACCTACTTAACATGTTTTTGGCCAAAGAGTCTTGAACTTGAACTTTCCATAAATATTCTTTGACTCCTTCTGTTGTATCTTAAGCAGGAGAGTCCATATTTTACCTACTTAACATATCTCATTCTGGCCAGAGTCTTTTAAAGGGCTAACTTTCATAAGCCTTCGGTCCAAAGAGTCTTTGAACCTGAACTTTCCATAAATCCTCATTGACTTATTTTATGTTTTTTTTTCAGCCAGAGAGTGTTCAAAATTTGACCTGCTTGACATATTTTTGGAAAAAGTGTCATTGAACTTTCTATACATATTCATTGACTCCTTATGATGTTTCATCAGCCAGAAAGTAGGTCAAACCTATTTTGACCTACTTAACATATTTCTGTCCAAAGAGTCTTTGAACTTGAACTTTCCAAAAATACTCATTGACTCATTCTGATGTTTCATCAGCCAGACAGTGGTCCATATTTGACCTACTTAACATATTTCTCTCCAAAGAGTCTTTGAACCTAAACTTTCCATAAATACTCATTGATTCCTTTAATGTTTTATTCAGCCAGAGAGTGGTCAAAATTTGACTTACTTAACATATTTCTGGCCAATAGAGTCTTTGAACTTGAACTTTCCAAGAAATACTCTTTGACTCCTTCTGTTGTTTCATCAGCCAGACAGTGGTCCATATTTGACCTACTTAACATATTTCTGTCCAAAGAGTCTTTGAACTTGAACTTTCCATAATTATTCATTGTGTCCCTCTGATGTTTCTTGAGCCTGACAGTGGTCATTATTTGACCTACTTAACATATTTCTGGCCAAAACAGTCTTTGAAATTGAACTTTCCAAAATACTCTTTGACTCCTTCTGATGTTTCTTAAGCAGGAGTGTCCATATTTGACCTACTTAAAATATTTCTGTCCAAAAATTCTTTGAACTTGAACTTTCCATAACTACTTATTGAGTCCTTCTGCTGTTTCATCAGCCAGACAGTAGTCCATATTTGACCTACTTAACATATTTCTGGCCAAAGAGTCTTTGAACTTGAACTTTCCATAAATACTCTTTGACTTCTTCTGATGTATCTTAAGCAGAAGAGTCCATATTTGAGCTACTTAACATATCTCATTCTGGCCAAAGTTTTTTAAAGGGCTAACTTTCATAAGCCTTCGGTCCAAAGAGTCTTTGAACCTGAAATTTCCATAAATCCTCATTGACTCCTTGGATGTTTTTTTTTTCAGCCAGAGAGTGGTCAATATTTGACCTACTTGACATATTTCTTGCCAAATACTTTTAAAAGGCTAACTTACTATGCAAACTCATAGACATCTTTTGATGTTACTTCAACCATAAATTAGACCATATTTGACATTATGAACACATCTCTAGATGTTTTCTGAGCTCCTTCTGATGTTTCATCAGCCAGACAGTGGTCCATGATTGACCTACATTTAAATGTTTCTGGCAAAAGAGTTTTTGAATTTGAACTTTCCATAAATAACTAATTAACTTTTTGATGTTTTTTTTCAGCCAGATTCAGGCCCATTTTTGACCCACTTTACAAATTTCTGTCCAAATGAGTCTTTGAACTTGAACCCTCCATAAATACTCATTAACTCCTTTGATGTTTTATTAACCTACACTCTAGCCCATATTTGTCCTACTTAACAAATTTCTGTCCAAAGTGTCTTTGAACTTGAACTTTCCATTAATACACATTAACTCCTTTGATGTTTTTTTCAGCCAGACAGTGGTCCATGTTTGACCTACTTAACATATTTCTGGCCAAAGAGTCTTTGAACTTGATCTTTCTATAAATCCTCATTAACTCCTTTGATGTTTTTTTTTCAGCCAGACAGTGGTCCATATTTTACCTACTTAACATATATCTGGCCAAAGAGTCTTTGAACTTGATCTTTCCATAAATCCTCTTTGACTCCTTCCGATGTTTCTTAAGCAGGAGCGTCCATATTTTACCTACTTAGCATATTTCTTGCCAAATTCTTTTAAAAGGCTAACTTACTATGCAAACTCATAGACATCTTTTGATGTTACTTCAACCATAGATTAGACCATATTTGACCTTGTGAACACATGTCTAGATTTTTTCTGAACTCCTTCTGATGTTTCATCAGCCAGAGAGTAGTCCATGATTGACCTACTTTACATATTTCTGGCAAAAGTCTTTAAATTTGAACTTTTTCATAAATAACTCATTAACTCCTTTGATGTTTTTTCAGCCAGACTTTGGCCCATATTTGACCTACTTAACAAATTTCTGTCAAAAGAGAATTTGACCTTGAACTTTCCATAAATACTCATTAACTCATTTGATGTATTTTTTTTCAGCCAGACAGTGGTCAATGTTTGACCTACTTAAAATATTTCTGTCCAAAGAGTCTTTGAACTTGAACTTTCCATAAACACTATTTGAGTCCTTCTGTTGTATCTTAAGCAGGAGCCCATATTTGACCTACTTAACATATGTCATTCTGGCCAAAGTCATTTAAAGGGCTAACTTTCATAAGCCTTCGGTCCAAAGAATCTTTGAACCTGAACTTTCCTTAAATCCTCATTGACTACTTTGATGTTTTTTTTTCAGCCAGAGAGTGGTCACAATTTGACCTACTTAACATATTTCTGGCCAAAGAGTCTTTGAACTTGAACTTTCAAAAAATACTCATTGACTCATTCTGAGGTTTCATCAGCCAGACAGTGATCCATATTTGACCTACTTTACATATTTCTGGCCAAAGAGTCTTTGAATTTGAACTTTCCAAAAATACTCATAGACTCCTTCTGATCTTTCATGAGCCATAGAGTGGTCAATATTTGACCTAATTGACATATTGCTTGCCAAATTCTTTTAAAATGCTAACTTACTATGCAAACTCATAGACATCTTTTGATGTTACTTCAACCATAGATTATACCATATTTGACCTTATGGACACATCTCTAGAGATGTTTTCTGAACTCCTTCTGATGTTTCATCAGCCAGAAAGTGGTCCATGATTGACCTACTTTTACATGTTTCTGGCAAAAGAGTTTTTGAATTTGAACTTTCCATAAATAACTCATTAACCCTTTTGATGTTTTATTCACCTAGACTCTGGCCCATTTTTGACCTACTTAACAAATTTCTGTCCAAAGAGTCTTTGAACTTGAACTTTCCATAAATACTCATTAACTCCTTTGATGTTTTTTTTTCTCAGCCAGACAGTGGTCCATGTTTGACCAACTTAAAATATTTCTGTCCAAAGAATCTTTGAACTTGAACTTTCCAGAACTACTTATTGAGTCCTTCTGCTGTTTCATCAGACAGACAGTGGTCCATATTTGACCTACTTAACATGTTTCTGGCCAAAGAGTCTTTGAACTTGAACTTTCCATAAATACCCATTAACTCCTTTGATGTTTTTTTCAGCCAGACAGTGGTCTATATTTGACCTACTTAACATATTTCTGGCCAAAGAGTCTTTGAAATTGAACTTTCCAAAATACTCTTTGACTCCTTCTGATGTTTCTTAAGCAGGAGTGTCCATATTTGACCTACTTAAAATATTTCTGTCCAAAAATTCTTTGAACTTGAACTTTCCATAACTACTTATTGAGTCCTTCTGCTGTTTCATCAGCCAGACAGTAGTCCATATTTGACCTACTTAACATATTTCTGGCCAAAGAGTCTTTGAAATTGAACTTTCCATAAATACTCTTTGACTTCTTCTGATGTATCTTAAGCAGAAGAGTCCATATTTGACCTACTTAACATATCTCATTCTGGCCAAAGTTTTTTAAAGGGCTAACTTTAATAAGCCTTCAGCCCTGAACTTTCCATAAATACTCATTGACTCCTTTGATGTTTTATTCAGCCAACAAAGTGGTCAAAATTTGACCTGCTTGACATTTTTTGGCAAACCTGTCATTGAACTTTCTATACATATTCATTGACTCCTTATGATGTTTCGTCAGCCAGAGAGTAGGTTAAACCTACTTTGACCTACTTAACATTTTTCTCTACAAAGAGTCTTTGAACATGAACTTTCCAAAAATACTCATTGACTCCTTCTGATGTTTCATCAGCCAGAAAGTAGGTCAAACCTACTTTGACCTACATAACATATTTCTGGCCAAAGAGACTTTGAACTTGAACTTTCCATAAATACTCTTTGATTCATGTTGTATATTAAGAAGGAGAGTCCATATTTGACCTACTTAACATATCTCATTCTGGCCAAAGTATTTTAAAGGGCTAACTTTCATAAGCCTTCGGTCCAAAGAGTCTTTGAACCTAAACTTTCCATTCATCCTCATTGAGTCCTTTGATGTTTTTTTCAGCCACAGAGTGGTCAAAATTTGACCTACTTAACATTTTTATGGCCAAAGAGTCTTTGAACTTGCACTTTCCAAAAAAAACTCTTTGACTCCTTCTGTTGTATCTTAAGGAGGAGAGTCCATATTTGACCTACTTAACATATGCCATTCTAGCCAAAGTCTTTTAAAGGGCTAACTTTCACAAGCCTTCGGCCCAAAGAGTCTTTGAACATGAACTTTCCATAAATACTCATTGACTCCTTTGATGTTTTATTCAGCCAGAGAGTGGTCAACATTTGACCTGCTTGACATATTTATTGGCAAACCTGTCATTGAACTTTCTATGCATATTCATTGACTCCTTATGATGTTTCGTCAGCCAGAGAGTAGGTCAAACCTACTTTGACCTACTTAACATATTTCTGGCCAAAGAGTCTTTGAACTTGAACTTTCCATAAATACTCTTTGATTCCTGTTGTATATTAAGAAGGAGAGTCCATATTTGACCTACTTAACATATCTCATTCTGGCCAAAGTATTTTAAAGGGCTAACTTTCATAAGCCTTCGGTCCAAAGAGTCTTTGAACCTAAACTTTCCATTTATCCTCATTGAGTCCTTTGATGTATTTTTCAGCCACAGAGTGGTCAAAATTTGACCTACTTAACATTTTTATGGCCAAAGAGTCTTTGAACTTGAACTTTCCAAAAATACTCATTGACTCATTCTGATGTTTCATCAGCCACACAGTGCTCCATATTTGACCTACTTAACATATTTCTCTCCAAATAGTCTTTGAACTTGAACTTTCCGTAAATACTCATTGTGTCCCTCTGATGTTTCTTGAGCCCAACAGTGGTCAATATTTGACCTACTTAACATGTTTTTGGCCAAAGAGTCTTGAACTTGAACTTTCCATAAATATTCTTTGACTCCTTCTGTTGTATCTTAAGCAGGAGAGTCCATATTTGACCTACTTAACATATCTCATTCTGGCCAAAGTCTTTTAAAGGGCTAACTTTCATAAGCCTTCGGTCCAAAGAGTCTTTGAACCTGAACTTTCCATAAATCCTCATTGACTTATTTTATGTTTTTTTTCAGCCAGAGAGTGGTCAAAATTTGACCTGCTTGACATATTTTTGGAAAAAGTGTCATTGAACTTTCTATACATATTCATTGACTCCTTATGATGTTTCATCAGCCAGAAAGTAGGTCAAACCTATTTTGACCTACTTAACATATTTCTGTCCAAAGAGTCTTTGAACTTGAACTTTCCAAAAATACTCATTGACTCATTCTGATGTTTCATCAGCCAGACAGTGGTCCATATTTGACCTACTTAACATATTTCTCTCCAAAGAGTCTTTGAACCTAAACTTTCCATAAATACTCATTGATTCCTTTAATGTTTTATTCAGCCAGAGAGTGGTCAAAATTTGACTTACTTAACATATTTCTGGCCAATAGAGTCTTTGAACTTGAACTTTCCAAAAATACTCTTTGACTCATTCTGTTGTTTCATCAGCCAGACACAGGTCCATATTTGACCTACTTAACATATTTCTCTCCAAAGAGTCTTTGAACTTGAACTTTCCATAATTATTCATTGTGTCCCTCTGATGTTTCTTGAGCCTGACAGTGGTCATTATTTGACCTACTTAACATATTTCTGGCCAAACAGTCTTTGAAATTGAACTTTCCAAAATACTCTTTGACTCCTTCTGATGTTTCTTAAGCAGGAGTGTCCATATTTGACCTACTTAAAATATTTCTGTCCAAAAATTCTTTGAACTTGAACTTTCCATAACTACTTATTGAGTCCTTCTGCTGTTTCATCAGCCAGACAGTAGTCCATATTTGACCTACTTAACATATTTCTGGCCAAAGAGTCTTTGAAATTGAACTTTCCATAAATACTCTTTGACTTCTTCTGATGTATCTTAAGCAGAAGAGTCCATATTTGACCTACTTAACATATCTCATTCTGGCCAAAGTTTTTTAAAGGGCTAACTTTAATAAGCCTTCGGCCCAAAGAGTCTTTGAACCTGAACTTTCCATAAATACTCATTGACTCCTTTGATGTTTTATTCAGCCAGAGAGTGGTCCATATTTGACCTACTTAACAAATCTCATTCTGGCCAAAGTATTTTAAAGGGCTAACTTTCATAAGCCTTCGGTATAAAAGAGTCTTTGAACCTAAACTTTCCATTCATCCTCATTGAGTCCTTTGATGTTTTTTTCAGCCACAGAGTGGTCAAAATTTGACCTACTTAACATTTTTATTGCCAAAGAGTCTTTGAACTTGCACTTTCCAAAAAAACTCTTTGACTCCTTCTGTTGTATCTTAAGGAGGAGAGTCCATATTTGACCTACTTAACATATGCCATTCTAGCCAAAGTCTTTTAAAGGGCTAACTTTCACAAGCCTTCGGCCCAAAGAGTCTTTGAACATGAACTTTCCATAAATACTCATTGACTCCTTTGATGTTTTATTCAGCCAGAGAGTGGTCAAAATTTGACCTGCTTGACATATTTTTGGCAAACCTGTCATTGAACTTTCTATACATATTCATTGACTCCTTATGATGTTTCGTCAGCCAGAGAGTAGGTTAAACCTACTTTGACCTACTTAACATTTTTCTCTACAAAGAGTCTTTGAACATTGAACTTTCCAAAAATACTCATTGACTCCTTCTGATGTTTCTTAAGCAGGAGTGTCCATATTTGACCTACTTAAAATATTTCTGTCCAAAAATTCTTTGAACTTGAACTTTCCATAACTACTTATTGAGTCCTTCTGCTGTTTCATCAGCCAGACAGTAGTCCATATTTGACCTACTTAACATATTTCTGGCCAAAGAGTCTTTGAACTTGAACTTTCCATAAATACTCTTTGACTTCTTCTGATGTATCTTAAGCAGAAGAGTCCATATTTGACCTACTTAACATATCTCATTCTGGCCAAAGTTTTTTAAAGGGCTAACTTTCATAAGCCTTCGGTCCAAAGAGTCTTTGAACCTGAAATTTCCATAAATCCTCATTGACTCCTTGGATGTTTTTTTTTTCAGCCAGAGAGTGGTCAATATTTGACCTACTTGACATATTTCTTGCCAAATACTTTTAAAAGGCTAACTTACTATGCAAACTCATAGACATCTTTTGATGTTACTTCAACCATAAATTAGACCATATTTGACATTATGAACACATCTCTAGATGTTTTCTGAGCTCCTTCTGATGTTTCATCAGCCAGACAGTGGTCCATGATTGACCTACATTTAAATGTTTCTGGCAAAAGAGTTTTTGAATTTGAACTTTCCATAAATAACTAATTAACTTTTTGATGTTTTTTTCAGCCAGATTCAGGCCCATTTTTGACCCACTTTACAAATTTCTGTCCAAATGAGTCTTTGAACTTGAACCCTCCATAAATACTCATTAACTCCTTTGATGTTTTATTAACCTACACTCTAGCCCATATTTGTCCTACTTAACAAATTTCTGTCCAAAGTGTCTTTGAACTTGAACTTTCCATTAATACACATTAACTCCTTTGATGTTTTTTTCAGCCAGACAGTGGTCCATGTTTGACCTACTTAACATATTTCTGGCCAAAGAGTCTTTGAACTTGATCTTTCTATAAATCCTCATTAACTCCTTTGATGTTTTTTTTCAGCCAGACAGTGGTCCATATTTTACCTACTTAACATATATCTGGCCAAAGCGTCTTTGAACTTGATCTTTCCATAAATCCTCTTTGACTCCTTCCGATGTTTCTTAAGCAGGAGCGTCCATATTTTACCTACTTAGCATATTTCTTGCCAAATTATTTTAAAAGGCTAACTGACTATGCAAACTCATAGACATCTTTTGATGTTACTTCAACCATAGATTAGACCATATTTGACATTGTGAACACATGTTTAGATTTTTTCTGAACTCCTTCTGATGTTTTATCAGCCAGAGAGTAGTCCATGATTGACCTACTTTACATATTTCTGGCAAAAGTCTTTAAATTTGAACTTTTTCATAAATAACTCATTAACTCCTTTGATGTTTTCCATTAACTCCTTTGATCCTCTGTTGTATCTTAAGCAGGAGCCCATATTTGACCTACTTAACATATGTCATTCTGGCCAAAGTCATTTAAAGGGCTAACTTTCATAAGCCTTCGGTCCAAAGAATCTTTGAACCTGAACTTTCCTTAAATCCTCATTGACTACTTTGATGTTTTTTTTTCAGCCAGAGAGTGGTCACAATTTGACCTACTTAACATATTTCTGGCCAAAGAGTCTTTGAACTTGAACTTTCAAAAAATACTCATTGACTCATTCTGAGGTTTCATCAGCCAGACAGTGATCCATATTTGACCTACTTTACATATTTCTGGCCAAAGAGTCTTTGAATTTGAACTTTCCAAAAATACTCATAGACTCCTTCTGATGTTTCATGAGCCATAGAGTGGTCAATATTTGACCTAATTGACATATTGCTTGCCAAATTCTTTTAAAATGCTAACTTACTATGCAAACTCATAGACACCTTTTGATGTTACTTCAACCATAGATTAGACCATATTTGACCTTATGAACACATAATGTCTAGATTTTTTCTGAACTCCTTCTGATGTTTTATCAGCCAGAGAGTAGTCCATGATTGACCTACTTTTACATATTTCTGGCAAGTCTTTAAATTTGAACTTTCCATAAATAACTCATTAACTCCTTTGATGATTTTTACAGCCAGACTTTGGCCCATATTTGACCTACTTAACACATTTCTGTCAAAAGAGACTTTGACAATTGTTGAATAGCCATTCCATTATAATGTACGCAATAACAAACATGTATTTCTCTGTGTAATGACTTTTTACTGTGTAATTGTCTTTACATAAGATATGCTTTCCCGTGCATATCCAATCTACAACTAATTCATTTGTGCACTGACGAGAAAACATCAAATGAGCGGTCAGTTTACAATGCCTAAAATTACTAGCCCATTCCGTTGTTCAAATAAACACATGTGCATTCGCATACAACTACAACTAACACTAACTTATTCAGAAATAAATGAAGGGAAATCATTGCGTTTAGATGTTGCATTCGTGTGATAAAGAGAAATTATTGCTTTACAATACATGCAATAACTAACTCATTCCATTTGCATAGAAAATATAGTTACATTGCAAGAAATAAATGATTTATATGCAATGAAAACAGATAACGTGCTTTTCGCATTGCAATGGCACACTGAACTAGTCATTTTTATATTGAAGGGAAATAGTTGCAATAGCCGATTCTACTATAATGCACGCAATAACTAACATTTTCCTTTGTGCAATGAAAAGAAAACACCTAATATGTGTTTAATTCCATTGCATTAATTATCTAACTTGTGCCCTCTTTTCAATGAAAAGACCATTACATGTGCTTTCTCATGCATTTCTACTCTACAAATAATTTATTTGTGCACAGACGAGAAAACATCATATGAGCTGTCTTTTACAATGCATACAATACCTATCTCGTTCCTTTGTGCAACGAGGAGATGCATGTGCTTTTTGGATTTATTGCACATACGATAAAACGTTTTTATAAAGAATAACAATACTTACATTCTGCTTTTTCATGCTTTTTCCACACAGCAACTAACTGATTCAGTTGTGTAACTGGAGACATCATTGCCTTTAGATTTTGCATTTGTGTGATAAAGATAAATCGTTGCATTAGCTGTTGCTTTACAATGCAATAACTCTTTCCAATATGCATAGAGCAGATAGTTGCATTGCAAGAGAGAACTAACTTCTGTGCAATGAAAACAGATAACTTGCTTTTCCTATTGCATTTATATATTGTGCCTTCGCATTGCAATTGCACACTACACTAGTCCATTGAAGGGAAATTGTTGCTATAGCAATTCTACTATAATGCACGCTATAACTACATACTACCACTAACTTGTTCAGAAATAACTGAAGGGAAATCATTGCATTAGGTGTTGCATTCGTGTGATAAAGAGAAATCGTTGCATTAGCTGTTGCTTTACAATGCAATGCAAAAACTAATTCCGATGTGCATAGAGCAGATATTTGCATTGCAAGAAAGAACTAAATTCTGTTCAATTAAAACAAATAACGTGCTTTTCCCATTGCATTATATATTGTGCTTTCGCTTTTGCAATTGCACACTAAACTAGTCCTTTTTATATAGAAGGGAAATTATTGCAAAAGCCATTCTATTACAATGCACGCTAGAACTACATACTACCACTAACTTGTTCAGAAATAACTGAAGGGAAATCATTGCATTTAGATGTTGCATTCGTGTTTTAAAGAGAAATCGTTGCATTAACTGTTGCTTTACAATGCAATAACTCATTGCGATGTGCATAGAGCAGATAGTTGAATAGTTGCATTATTTTAAAGGGAAATTATTGCAATAGCCATTCAACTATAATGCACGCTAGAACTACATACTACCACTAACTTGTTCAGAAATAACTGAAGGGAAACATTGCATTTGTTGTTGCATTCGTGAACGATTGAGAAATCGTTGCATTAGCTGTTGCTTTACAATGCAATAACTCATTCCGATGTGCATAGAGCAGATAGTTGCATTATATTAAAGGGAAATTATTGCAATAGCCATTCAACTATAATGCACGCTAGAACTACATACTACCACTAACTTGTTCAGAAATAACTGAAGGGAAACATTGCATTTGTTGCATTCGTGAACGATTGAGAAATCGTTGCATTAGCTGTTGCTTTACAATGCAATAACTCATTCCGATGTGCATAGAGCTCATCAAGTTGCATTGCAAAGAAAGAACTATATTGTGCCTTCGCATTGCAATTGCACACTACACTAGTCCATTGAAGGGAAATTGTTGTAATAGCCATTCTACTATAATGTACGCTAGAACTACGTACTACCATTACATTTTTCAGAAATAACTGAAGGGAATTCATTGCATTTAGATGTTGCATTCATGTGATAAAGAGAAATCGTTGCTTTACAATGCAATAACTCACTCCAATGTGCAAAGAGCAGTTAGTTGCATTGCAAGAAAGAACTAACTTCTGTGCAATGAAAACAGATAACGTGCTTTTCCTATTGCATTTATATAATTTGCCTTCCTATTGCAATTGCACACTACACTAGTCAATTGAAGGGAAATTGTTGCAATAGCCATTCTACTATTAATGCACGCTAGAACTACATACTACCACTAACTTGTTCAGAAATAACTGAAGGGAAACCATTGCATTTATATGTTGCCTTCGTGTGATGAAGATAAATCCTTGCATTAGCTGTTGCTTTACAATGCAATGCAAAAACTAATTCCGATGTGCACAGAAGTAAGTTCTTTCTTGCACTGCAACTAGTTGCATGTGCAAGAAAGAACTAACTTTTGTGCAATGAAAACAGATAACGTGCTTTTCTATTGCATTTATATATTGTGCCTTTGAATTGCAATTGCACACTACACTAGTCCATTGAAGGGAAATTGTTGTAATAGCCATTCTACTATAATGCACGCTAGAACTACGTACTACCATTAACTTGTTCAGAAATAACTGAAGGGAATTCATTGCATTTAGATGTTGCATTCATGTGATAAAGAGAAATCGTTGCTTTACAATGCAATAACTCACTCCAATGTGCAAAGAGCAGTTAGTTGCATTGCAAGAAAGAACTAACTTCTGTGCAATGAAAACAGATAACGTGCTTTTCCTATTGCATTTATATATTGTGCCTTCGCATTGCAATTGCACACTACACTAGTCCATTGAAGGGAAATTGTTGCAATAGCCATTCTACTATAATGCACGCTAGAACTACATACTACCACTAACTTGTTCAGAAATAACTGAAGGGAAATCATGGCATTTAGATGTTGCATTCGTGTGATAAAGATTAATCGTTGCATTAGCTGTTGCTTTACAATGCAATAACTTTTCCAATATGCATAGAGCTGATAGTTGCATTGCAAGAAGAACTAACTTCTTGTGCAATGAAAACAGATAACGTTCTTTTCCATTGCATTATATAGGTGCTTTCGCATATGCAATTGCACACTAAACTAGTCCTTTTTATATTGAAGGGAAATTATTGCAATTGCCATTCTACTATAATGCACGCTAGAACTACATACTACCACTAACTTGTTCAGAAATAACTGAAGGGAAATCATTGTATTTGGTGTTGCATTCTTGAACGATTGAGAAATCGTTGCATTAGCTGTTGCTTAACAATGCAACTACAAGAAACTAATTCTGATGTGCATAGAATTAGATAGTTGCATTGCAAAGAAAGAACTATATTGTGCCTTCGCATTGCATTTGCACACTACACTAATCCATTAAGGGTAAATGCAAAAACTAATTCTGATGTTCATAGAGCAGATAGTTGCATTGCAAAGAAAGAACTATGTTGTGCCTTCGCATTGCAATTGCACACTACACTAGTCCATTGAAGGGAAATTGTTGTAATAGCCATTCTACTATAATGCACGCTAGAACTACGTACTACCACTAACTTGTTCAGAAATAACTGAAGGGAATTCATTGCATTTAGATGTTGCATTCATGTGATAAAGAGAAATCGTTGCTTTACAATGCAATAACTCACTCCAATGTGCAAAGAGCAGTTAGTTGCATTGCAAGAAAGAACTAACTTCTGTGCAATGAAAACAGATAACGTGCTTTTCCTATTGCATTTATATATTGTGCCTTCGCATTGCAATTGCACACTACACTAGTCCATTGAAGGGAAATTGTTGCAATAGCCATTCTACTATAATGCACGCTAGAACTACATACTACCACTAACTTGTTCAGAAATAATTGAAGGGAAATCATTGCATTAGCTGTTGCTTTACAATGAAATGCAAAAACTAATTCCGATGTGCATAGAGCAGACAGTTGCATTGCAAAAAGAACTAACTTCTGTGCAATGAAAACAGATAACGTGCTTTTCCTATTGCATTATATATTGTGCATTCGCATTGCAATTGCACACTGCACTAGTCCATTGAAGGAAAATTGTTGCAATAGATCGTTGCATTAGCTGTTGCTGTACAATGCAATGCAAAAACTAATTCCGAAGTGCATAGAGCAGATAGTTGTATTGCAAGAAAAAACTAACTTCTGTGCAATGAAAACAGATAACTTGCTTTTCCTATTGCATTTATATATTGTGCCTTTGCATTGCAATTGCACACTACACTAGTCCATTGAAGGGAAATTGTTGCAATAGCCATTCTACTATAATTCACGCTAGAACTACATACTACCACTAACTTGTTCAGAAATAACTGAAGGGAAATCATTGCATTAGATGTTGCATTCGTGTGATAAAGAGAAATCGTTGTACAATGCAATGCAAAAGCTAATTCCGATGTTCATAGTTGCATTGAAAGAAAGAACTAACTTCTGTGCAATGAAAACAGAAACGTGCTTTTCCTATTGCATTATATATTGTGCTTTTTCATTGCAATTGCACACAAAACTAGTCCTTTTTAGATTGCAGTGTAACTATTGCAATAACCATTCTATTATAATGCACGCTAGAACTGAATACTACCACGAACATTTCAGAAATAACTGAAGCGAAATCATTGCATTTAGAAGTTGCATTCGTGTGATAAAGAGAAATCGTTGCATTAGCTGTTGCTTTACAATGCAATAACTCAGCAGATAGTTGCACTGCAAGAAAGAACTATCTTCTGTGCAATGAAAACAGATAACGTGCTTCTCCCATTACATTATATATTGTGCTTTCGCATTGCAATTGCTTACTAAACTAGTCCTTTTTATATTGAAGGGAAATTATTGCAACAGCCATTCTACTATAATGCAAGCTAGAACTACATACTACCACTAACTTGTTCAGAAATAACTAAAGGGAAATCATTGCATTTAGATGTTGCATTCGTGTGATAAAGAGAAATTGTTGCATTAGCTGTTGCTTTACAATGCAATATCTCATTCCAATGTGCGGAATAGTGGAATAGTTAGTGGAATAGTTGCATTATTATATTGAAGGGAAATTATTGCAATAGCCATTTTACTATAATGCACGCTAGAACTACATACTACCACTAACTTGTTCAGAAATAACTGAAGGGAAATCATTGCATTTGTTGTTGCATTCGTGAACAATTGAGAAATCGTTGCATTAGCTGTTGCTTTACAATGCAATGGAAAACTAATTCTGATGTGCATAGAGCAGATAGTTGCATTGCAAAGAAAGAACTATTTTGTGCCTTCGCATTACAATTGCACACTACACTAGTCCATTGAAGGGAAATTGTTGTAATAGCCATTCTACTATAATGCACGCTAGAACTACGTTCTACCATGAACTTTTTCAGAAATAACTGAAGGGAAATCATTGCTTTTAGATTTTGCATTCATGTGATAAAGAGAAATCGTTGCTTTACAATGCAATAGCAGTTAGTTGCATTGCATGAAAGAACTAACTTCTGTGCAATGAAAACAGATAACATGCTTTTCCATTGCATTTATATATTGTGCCTTCACATTTCAATTGCACACTACACTAGTCCACTGAAAGGAAATTGTTGCAATAGCTATTCTACTATGATGCACGCTAGAACTACATACTAACTTGTTCAGAAATAACTGAAGGGAAATCATGGCATTTAGATGTTGCATTCGTGTGATGAAGATTAATCGTTGCATTAGCTGTTGCTTTACAATGCAATAACTCTTTCCAATATGCATAGTGCAGATAGTTGCATTGCAAGAGAGAACTAACTTCTGTGCAATGAAAACAGATAACATTCTTTTCCCATTGCAATATATATTGGGCTTTCGCATAGCAATTTCACACTAAACTAGTCCTTTTTATATTGAAGGGAAATTATTGCAATTGCCATTCTACTATAATGCACGCTAAAACTACATACTAACACTAACTTGTTCAGAAATTACTGAAGGGATATGATTGGATTTATATGTGATAAAGAGAAATCATTGCATTAGCTGGTGCTTTACAATGAAATGCAAAAACTAATTCCGATGTGCATAGAGCAGACAGTTGCATTGCAAAAAGAACTAACTTCTGTGCAATGAAAACAGATAACGTGCTTTTCCTATTGCATTATATATTGTGCCTTCGCATTGCAATTGCACACTGCACTAGTCCATTGAAGGAAAATTGTTGCAATAGATCGTTGCATTAGCTGTTGCTGTACAATGCAATGCAAAAACTAATTCCGAAGTGCATAGAGCAGATAGTTGTATTGCAAGAAAAAACTAACTTCTGTGCAATGAAAACAGATAACTTGCTTTTCCTATTGCATTTATATATTGTGCCTTTGCATTGCAATTGCACACTACACTAGTCCATTGAAGGGAAATTGTTGCAATAGCCATTCTACTATAATTCACGCTAGAACTACATACTACCACTAACTTGTTCAGAAATAACTGAAGGGAAATCATTGCATTAGATGTTGCATTCGTGTGATAAAGAGAAATCGTTGTACAATGCAATGCAAAAGCTAATTCCGATGTTCATAGTTGCATTGAAAGAAAGAACTAACTTCTGTGCAATGAAAACAGAAACGTGCTTTTCCTATTGCATTATATATTGTGCTTTTTCATTGCAATTGCACACAAAACTAGTCCTTTTTAGATTGCAGTGTAACTATTGCAATAACCATTCTATAACTCATTCCGATATGCATAGAGCAGCTAGTTGCATAGCAAGAAAGAACTAAATTCTGTGCAATGAAAGTAGATAACGTGCTTTCCCTATTGCATTATATATTGTGCCTTCGCATTGCAATTGCACACTACATTAGTCCATTGAAGGGAAATTGTTGCAATAGCTATTCTACTATAATGCACGCTAGAACTACATACTACCACTAACTTGTTCAGAAATAACTAAAGGGAAACCATTGCATTTATATGTTGCATTCGTGTGTATAGTTGCATTGAAAGAAAGAACTAACTTCTGTGCAATGAAAACAGACAACGTGTTTTTCCTATTGCATTATATATTGTGCTTTTTCATTGCAATTGCACACTAAACTAGTCCTTTTTATATTGAAGTGTAACTATTGCAATAATGCACGCTAGAACTGAATACTAACCACGAACATGTTCAGAAATAACTGAAGCGAAATCATTGCATTTAGAAGTTGCATTCGTGTGATAAAGAGAAATCGTTGCATTAGCTGTTGCTTTACAATGCAATAACTCAGCAGATAGTTGCACTGCAAGAAAGAACTAACTTCTGTGCAATGAAAACAGATAACGTGCTTATCCCATTACATTATATATTGTGCTTTCGCATTGTAATTGCTTACTAAACTAGTCCTTTTTATATTGAAGGGAAATTATTGCAACAGCCATTCTACTATAATGCACGCTAGAACTACATACTACCACTAACTTGTTCAGAAATAACTAAAGGGAAATCATTGCATTTAGATGTTGCATTCGTGTGATAAAGAGAAATCGTTGCATTAGCTGTTGCTTTACAATGCAATATCTCATTCCGATGTGCATAGAGCAGATAGTGGCATAGTTGCATTATATTGAAGGGAAATTATTGCAATAGCCATTCTACTATTAATGCACGGTAGAACTACATACTACCACTAACTTGTTCAGAAATAACTGAAGGGAAATCATTTTATTTGGTGTTGCATTCGTGAACGATTGAGAAATCGTTGCATTAGCTGTTGCTTTACAATGAAATGCAAAAACTAATTCCGATATGCATATAGCAGATAGTTGCATTGCAAGAAAGAACTAACTTCTGTGCAATGAAAACACATAATGTGCTTTTCCTATTGCATTATATATTGTGCCTTCGCATTGCAATTGCACACTACACTAGTCCATTGAAGGAAAATTGTTGCAATAGCATTCTACTATAATGCACGCTAGAACTACATACTACCACTAACTTGTTCAGAAATAACTTAAGGGAAATCATTGCATTAGGTGTTACATTCGTGTGATAAAGAGAAATCGTTGCATTACCTGTTGCTGGACAATGCAATGCAAAAACTAATTCCGATGTGCATAGAGCAGATAGTTGCACTGCAAGAAAGAACTAACTTCTCTGCAATGAAAACAGATAACTTGCTTTTCCTATTGCATTTATATATTGTGCCTTTGCATTGCAATTGCACACTACACTAGTCCATTGAAGGGAAATTGTTGCAATAGCCATTCTACTATAATTCACGCTAGAACTACATACTACCACTAACTTGTTCAGAAATAACTGAAGGGAAATCATTGCATTAGATGTTGCATTCGTGTGATAAAGAGAAATCGTTGCATTAGCTGTTGCTGTACAATGCAATGCAAAAACTAATTCCGATGTGCATAGAGCAGATAGTTGCATTGCAAGAAAGAACTAACTTCTGTGCAATGAAAACAGACAACGTGCTTTTCCTATTGCATTATATATTGTGCTTTTGCATTGCAATTGCCTACTAAACTAGTCCTTTTTATATTGAAGGGAAATTATTTTAATAAACATTCTACTATAATGCACGCTAGAAATAAATACTACCACTAACAATGTTCAGAAATAACTGAATTCAAAATCATTGCATTTAGTGTGGTAAAGAGAAATCGTTGCATTAGCTGTTGCTTTACAATGCAATGACTCATTCCGATGTGCATAGAGCAGATAATTGCATTGCAAGAAATAACTAACTTCTATGCAATGAAAACAGATAACTTGCTTTTCCTATTGCATTATATATTGTGCTTTCGCATTGCACACTAAACTAGTCCTTTTTAAATTGAAGGGAAAGTATTGCAATAGCATTCTACTAAAATGCACGCAAGAACCACCATTTTCCTCTGTGAAATGAAAATACACAACAAAAGTGCTTTCCGTGCATTTCCAATCTATAACTAATTTGTGCACAGACAAGAATACATCATATGAGCTGTCGCTTTACAATGCATACAATACCTATCTCATTCCTTTGTGCAACGAAGAGATGCAAGGTGCTTCTTGGAATCACTGCACATACGATCAAATGTTTTGCATTGAAGAATAACAATACTTGTGCTTTTTCATACCTTTTCGCACAACAACTAACTTAAACAGTTGTGTAACTGGCGACATCATTGCATTTAGATGTTGCATTTGTGTGATGAAGATGTTGTATTGGCTGTTGCTTTACAATGCAATCTCATTCCGATGTACATAGAGGTGCATTGCAAGATAGAACTAACTTCTGTGCAATGAAAACAGATAACATGCTTTTTCCATTGCATTATATATTGTGCTTTCGCATTGCATTTGCACACTAAACTAGTCATTTTTATATTGAAGGGAAATTATTGCAATAGCCATTCTACTATAATGCACGCAAGAACTAACATTTTCCTCTGTGCAATGAAAAGACAATGTTCTTTCCCGTGCATTTCCAATTATCAAATCAAATGAGCAGTCAGTTTACAATGCCTAAAATTAATATATCATTCCATTATTCAAATAACACTTGTGCTTTCGCATGCAATTACAACTAACTTAGAAAATACGTGAAGGGAAATCATTGCATTTAGATGTTGCATTCATGTGATAAAGAGAAATCGTTGCATTAGCTGTTGCTTTACAAAGCATGCAATAACTATCTCATTTCCGATGTGCATAGAAAAGATAGTTACATTGCAAGAAAGAACTAAATAATATGCAATGAAAACAGATAAAATTGCAATTGCATACTAAACTAGTCCTTTTTATAGGGAAATTATTGCAATAGCAATAAGCAAAATAGCAATATAATGCACTCAATAACGTTTGTTGTTTCATTGGCAATGCATGAAATATAACTTGCTCCTCTGAAGAATAAATGACATAACATATGTGCTTTCCCAAGCATTTCCATATGGTCGCTTTACAATGCATACAATGACTAACTTGTTCCTTTGTGAACGAAGAGATGTGCAGTGCATGTGCTTTTGGATTACATTCCACATACGATCACCTAATAAGAGTTCCAATGCATTGCATAAAATATCTAACTTGTTCCTCTTTGCAATGAAAAGACATTACATGTGATTTCTACTCTAAAACTAATTCATGTGTGCACAGACGACAAAACCTCATATGAGCTGTCGCTTTACAATGCATACAATGTCTTTGATGTCGTTCAATTGTGCAACGAAGAAATGTGCAATGCATGTGCTGTTGCATTTTGCAAGGCACATGCAATCAAATGATGTGCTTTGAAGAATAACAGATAAGTAGGCTAATATGCCCTTTCTTGCAGTTCAGTGCATTCAAGAACTAGCCCAGTCCATAATGCGTTGACTAGATAACGTGTGTGTTCATTGCAATGCATACAATATCTAACTTCCTCTTTGCAATAAAAAGAAAAGACATAACATATGTGCTTTCCCATGCATTTCCCTTCTACAACCAATTCATTTGTTTACTGACGAGAAAACATCACATGAGCTGTTGCTTTAACACATATAATAACTAACTCATTCCTCATTTGTGTGACGAAGAAATTGCAATTACTAAATTACTAAATCGGCCCTCGAAGTACTAAAATGGCCCCCGAGTACTAAATCTTTAACTTTCTAAACATACTCATTGGCTGATTTTCAGTTGTTGTTCAACTTGTTCAGTTATTCCCAATTTAAATTGCTTTTATAAGACTTTACAGGTAGTCTTTTATATTACAGTTTTTTTATATGTACAACTGTTTATAAGACTTTATAGGTAGTCTTTTATATGTGTTACAGTTTTTTTATATTATGTAAAACTCTTTATAAGGCTTTATAGGTAGTCTTTTATTACAAAGCATGAAAGCAGAAGAGTTATAATGAATGACACAGAAACATTTTGTGATAAATATATTTATTGAGTTTATAAAGAATACACAGAAACATGTTGTGATAAAAATGTTTGTTGGGTTTATAAAAAATACACAGAAACATGTTGTGATAAAATGTTTTATTGATGTAATGGATAAGAAAATGTAATCAGTATTAAGAAACAAATATTATGCATGCATAATATAGTAAGGTAAAATCAAGTATTACCTTAGTGCTGTGTTCCAGACCAAAAGAAGGAGGATGCTGAGTGGCCGTGCACGGAAAAGGAAGACCAGGAGGAATAAAGCCTCTTATAGGAAAATTGTGAAAGGGACTGAAAGAGTTAAACATGTTTCAAGATCTAGGATTGGACAAATTGTGCATATGAAATGATGTATGTAAGAAAGAGGTGTGACATGTAATATGCATTATAAAAAGCACAGTAATTTGAATGGAAGTTAGACGCTGGAAGCTGGACCAGTCTCTCCATTGTTTGATGATCCAAGCCTGACACCTGCTGGTGTAACTTGTGTACTGCTTTTATTGAACTAAATTTGTAGAATTTGACCAACTTTACCTTACCTGAGAGAATAAATAAAATAAGGTAGAAGGTGAATGATATATAACTAGGTGATAGGGTAGATCTGAAACCATAAAACATGGCGCCCAACCTTGGGGCACGTTGATTATTGATTTCTAGCCAAAATCAATAATCAAGTGTTCAAGAATGAAGATAATTATTGTGTAGGTTACATAATAAGAGAAGTAGCCAAATAGTAAAAACCTTATGAAAAGGTTAAACAAATAGTAGGCTAGTGTTAAAATCTCAAAAGTGAGAGGAAGTCTAAAAAAGAAGTAATCTTTTAGACGAACAATATTCACAGTAGAATTATTAGGATAACCTGGTCATGGTTATAGCAGAGTGCATGCACGACACTACTAAAATCTCTATTATGAAATAGGAAAACGGAAGAACGTTAGGCCTGTTAAAATAAGAGAGCTATTCTAACAAGAGATTAGAAAAATTTCAATAAATAGACATAATAGAGATGAGCTAAATCTGATACGAAAAGATTTAGTGTATGCAGAAACTATCCAGCGAAGTGCACATGTTGGATGGAGACTGCAGTACAAAATGAAACCCATATTAGGATATACCATGGATATGTATACAAACATCAGAAGTCATGTTTATTCATGAAGGATGTCTTACAAGTATGCAAACATCAGACGTTATAATAGTTCATGAGGGATAATGCATTGGTAGCCTACGTTGTGTGTGATGATGTCAGCCTTATGTCATGCCCTACGTTCTTTCTCAGTATGAAACGCGATCAGGGGTGCTTCCCGAAAGCATCGTGCTTGACACGCGAATTAACACAAAGTGGTCAGGCGCGAATTTGACGCGCTATTCGCGCAGCCAGAGAATAGGCTTGTTTGAGATGCGCCTCGCCTCGCCTGCAATGTAGTCGAGAGTAGGCGGCTGCAGTGAGAGGAGGAGTGAAAAAGCGTAGTCAAACCGGACAAATCTCGGTTCTCGCAGTGGGTCTGACACCTGTGAGATCAAAGTCTGATATCGCGGGATTCACAGGATTCACGTGTTGCTAATAAACTGGATGTTATTTTAAGTTCTGTTGCTTTTATATGTAAATAAATAATGAACAAGACACCTAAAGTATTTATTTAATTACATTCCAAATATGTGTTTATCAATATTTTTTTCTTTAATACAGACATGTGTTTTTATATATTGTTTTAATAAAAATATTATGTGCATAAAAAATAGCATATTTGACATCACATAATTACCCATATGGCACTGTCAGAGAGTGTATTCACCCATAACAAATATGTATACACATAAAACATGATATAGAGTTTTAAAATCAAACATGTTAAAAGAGAAAAATACATCACGGTTGTTTAAACCAATGAGCATTAAGCTGTGTCGTCAGCAAGTCGTTTCCCATCATGCTTTTGATCCGCGCAGTCGGTGGAGAGCAACTGCGCGCGACTGCAGAATCCTATGGCGTTCCGATAGGTTCTTTAATATGACTTTGCAACATGCACTCGTCTCAATGAACGTGACGTCTGCGTCTGCCGAACGTGACGTCTGCGTCTGCCGAACGCGTCGTCTGCATCTGCCACATCACTCGTTCGTGTGCCGAACGTCTCGTCTGCGTCTGCCGAACGTCTCGTCTGCGTCTGCTGCGGGGAGCGGGGATGTATCAAATAGCTCATAAGGAATGCATAGGCCTACTGCTCTTCAATTAGGTTTGTTTATAAATTAAGTAAAATGTACTCCCTGTAAAATGTATCAGAAAATGCGCACAAATTAAGAATATTCAACAAAATAGACACTAAAAAAATGTGAGCAGTTTATAATGTTTAGTAGCAGATAGAATTAACATTTTACACCAGAACAAGGCATTCTCACCCCAAGGCGTCACCTAACTGACGACTTGGGAAGCATTTGACCAAGCTTCAATATCTGACGCTTTGGGCGCCCTCTAGCGTCAGTCCATGACGCCCTGAGGATCGCGTGTAACCCTACCCTACCCCAGACCTAAACCTAACCACGTCATCCAACTGACGCTAAAGGAAAGCGTCAGTTATATGACGCTGTAGGATCGCGTCATGAACTGACGCCAAAGGGCGCCCCAAAGCGTCAGATATTGAAGCTTGGTCAAAAGTGGTCAAAAGTGACGAGTTGGGGTGAGAATGTGTTGCCCAGAAGGAGGAAGCAGATGTTGAAATGTAGTGTGGATGCCAGTTTGGGACCGATGCCTTGACAAAACTAGATTATTTGCACTTGATTATTATCCGATTTGCACGTCATGTAGGGTCTACTTTTTATTATTAATAACTGTTGTCAAATTAAAAATGTTTTCTGTAACTTTCTTTCCTTTTACCATGGGTGCGCTTTGCCAGGACTGCTGTTTAGCCTACTTGTGTGTGCAAGCAAGGGCTTGAACATTTATTAAACGAGTAGAATACTTTCCAAGCCGTTAGGCTACTTATAGGTCTTATGAATTATTACGCTTGTAATATAAAAAATAAACATATTAGAATAACTTTTAAAATTGTGTGAACACGAAGCAGTTCTTCCGAACCCATTCAAACTAAAATGAAAACATTACACTATTTGAGAAATCTAAGCATATTTACGGCCTTTATTTTAAAATAATAAAAAGAGTAATTTAAGACATAAGGACAGGGTGACCCTGATATTGACGGAAATCTGTCGTAGGTACTCCCATATTGACGCACAACTTGAATCCCTGTATATGAAGTGTATAATATAAAATTACAGGCATTACATTATATATTAGTAAATATATTGTCTCACATTTTTAAATATATGAAAATGTCTTATGTAATATGCAATATATTGTATTAACATATAATTCTGAATATTTTCAAATATAGGCTATACTGTTAAACCATGCAGCGTTTCTCAAAGTGTGGGGCAAAACAACAACTCAAAGCAAAACAACAACATAAAGACTATACATTTTATTTTAATATTGAATTGTTTCTATATAGAACGCTTAAAATGTATTTTTATTGAATTGTTTCATTTAAAGACATTTCAGGCTTTAGACATATCTGTCTTTAAACGCAACAGATAAAAATAAATAGACTCTTTAGGCTATTTCTAATATTTTTGTTTCATTTATGACGAGATTCTTAAGTTCACGAGGTACCGCGGCCGCGCTTCATGCTTATGGCTGTCTGTTATATTTGCTTTATTTATTAAATCCAGGCAATTGGTTGATGAAAAATTGATTAAAATGAATACAATTTGGGCTATACAAAACGAAATTTACTTTAAATAAAGCCTTTCTTCTAAACAAAACTTAATGAAGTGGTCAAAATCATCTCTGTTGACCCATGTCTCTCGATATAGCCTATTGCTATTTTCATAATCACAGAAGGAAAAAAATTACATTATAACAAATATGAAACTAAATTTATTTAATGGCTACAACACATATAGGGCTTGCAGACTCTTTTTTTACTTAGAAATGGCTGCACATTCATTTAATTCTGAAGTTTGCAAACAAGTTGAAAGGCATTCTTTTGTAAATCATATCTGCAACATTTATCAAGTACACAGATAATTTTGCATGCATTTATTAATCATTATGGTAAATCACAATAAAGTAATAAATAATTTTTTTACCGTTTTTAACCCACGCATTAAGCATTTTACTCCCATAGAAAAATCATTAAAAGAACGCTTAAAGTGGTTTAATGCAGATTGGACCAGGGGTTTGTGTGTGGACCACTATTTAATCAAGAATTTTTGCATTCTGGTTGAAGTCCCCATTAGGATAGAAAAACATGAACACACATAAGTCCTATCACAGACGCAGACGTGACGTTATAAGACAGACGCAAGTGTCACGTTCATTGAGACGAGTGCATGTTGCAAAGTCAGATTAAAGAACCGATCAGAACGTTCGATTCACTCGCTTCACTGATCCGTGCTGTACTGTGGATAGCGTGTTAAATACGTGTACAATAAATAACTTCACTGTATGGAACAGCGAACGGGGCCAATAGTCTTTAAACGAAACGCGTGAAATTTGACCGCGTTAACACGTACTGTTTGTTCGCGTTAACGCGGCATTTTTTTCGTGTTACTTGTTTTGAACGTGTCAACACGTACTATTTGTCCGCGTTAACGCGACACATTTTTACGTGTTACTTTTGTACTCGTAGACACGCTGAAGTCTTGTCGTGTTAAGACGACCAATTTGAACGTGTTTCTAACGCGCACATTCTGTACGTATCTACCTTATTCTGGTCTAAACAATGCGCGCTGCCATGACGACGACTCCGGTTGTCAACTTACGGGCCATTTAAATGCCTTAATTTACTGATGTCATACAGCCAATAATCATGTGGGAAAACACTTGTACACAAATTGATCACTTAGAAATCAAACTCAGTTTTGAGAAAGAAAGAAATTATTTTTACTATTATTATATATTATTACATTATTTTGTATTATTTTCAAGACATTTTGGACAATGTCATGCTCCCAACTTTGTGGGAACAGTTTGTAGATGGCCCCCTTCTGTTCTAAAATGACTGCGCACTTGTCCTGACCTCAACTCGACAGAACACCCTTGGGATGAATTTGAGCAGAGACTGCGAGCTGTCAGTAAGCTGGTGTGGTGGGCAGTGGCGGATGCAGAACGTGACAGATGGGTGGGCCTGGATTAAGTCGAGGTGGGCCAGAATCGAGGGTTTCTAGATTTTGTAGTTTTACTACTAGATAGGCTATATTTATGGAGATGAGAAATAAAAACTGCACTGTACAGCTATGATCAGCTGTTCTGTCGAGCTTTCGAAGTTGTTACTGAGGCAAGCCAATCAGTTGGTTTTTGTCACATGACCTGCGGTGCGCTTGCGGCACTCATCGTGCAGACATATATGCGCGCCTGGACAATCGCTTTGTGGACACGGAAAACGCGCGTCAGAAACTCGTGGTTTATGCATAATTAAAAAAAAAGAATGCATGAAACCTTATTGTAAAGTGTTACCGGAAATATAACTGGAAAATTTGCGAGATGTGTCTCGAACAGAAAAACAACTCGGTTTCACGTTCACTGTTTTTATTTCAGCACCTCGGACAGTCTTCTGAGGCATAAAACACCTGCAGACAGAAACAATCTCGTTTAAATTGCAGATCACACGTCGAGGACGCACGTTTTGATGCAAAACCGTGAATTTCTGATGCGCGTTTTCCGTGACCACAAAGCGCACGTTAAGAAGGCGAGCTTTAATGGCAAATCGCGCGTCCCTTGGCTGTCGAAACGCACGCGTTTTACGAGTCAATCAGACGCCTGACCACGTCTGTCGCGACAACGTTGCTTCCATAATGAGAGCATACAGTATATTTGAAATGACAGCGCGCAAAAGAGGCGATCTGTGAACGGGCCCTATTGTTTGTCTTTCCAAGATGTGTTCATGTGAACAAATAAGCCTCGTCCGCTCTCCTTGCAACTGCAAGGGGTGTCGAAGTCTGGACAAAATATGTACAGTGACATGACATCACTGCCAGATTCAAACTGCGTTCGCTGGCGCTGACCAGAGATGGACGCGCTCAGCGCTCGTCATATCATATAAAGTGTTCGGCGGGCCGTATGGCCAAACTTAATTCATTATTATTATTAAAATAAAAAAAATATTGTTTTTATTAATCTGTTTGGGTGGGCCACTTGTCAATCTGGGTGGGCACGTGCCCACCCAGGCCCACCCGTAAATGCCGCGCTGTGGATGCGATGGCAGCCATATTTTATACCAGAACACCCACCAGGTGGGTGTTCTGGTATAAAATATGGCTGCCATCGCATCATTTGGTGAATTTGGGTGTTTCTGTGCACCCATCAGGAACCCTGCAGCTTCCCTTCTTATAACACATTATTTCCCATTTTGAGATATTGTCCAATACATCCTTGAAAAGTACCCTTTATTTCACAACGTTTTCCTAAGGCAACAAAAAGAAAAAGAAATAATTTTGTGAACATGTCAAATAAAAACTTTATAAAACCTGCCAAATGGCTTCTCTACACCTTCATACACACACAAATATTTTTTTATATACAGTTCGTGTCAATTTAAATAAGATTACTAAAGCAAATAATCTTGCTCTCTTCTCAGACTACATTAATAGTCTCCTCCTCCACCCCACCCCACCCCCCACACACACACACATTTTTCACATGCATGGCATTTTTCACATTTTTTTCACATGGCATTTAATGACTATTGCCGCTAGATGGCCTTAGCGAGATTTAGAGGACATTAACTGGAACATTAAGAAAAGTGTTAAGGAATGGCCGGGTGCTCTTAAATTCGCATCGAATGTGACAGAACGATAATGACACTGAGGAGAAGACTTGAGGCTTTAAATACAAGATTTAATGCATTAATCCAAAATCGATTGAGGAAAGAAGACAACAATTTGTCAACCCAACACAACACAATTGCCATATTCCATTTGTATTTATAGAAAAAGAATTACTGTCAGAACACATCATAAAACAAAGTGCTTAGCTTAGGAAAAGTGCAAAGTGCTTAGGACTATATTGTATAATGTAATCTAACGATACATATAATTTAATTCGTAATGAATAACAAACGTTTTATTAGCTACACATTAAACATCCGCTGGTATTGTAAGAGAGGACAATTCTCCGTAATGATTTCAAGTTCCATTAATAAGTCAGCCATCTTTCTTATAAATGAAATGCCTTTTGGACATACCGTAATATTACAAGATTCAAATCTTCATCATTATGGTTAGAAGAAGCCAACTCCACACATTCTGAAAATGTTCTTTGGCAGTTTGCTAAAAAATTTCTAAGAGCCATGTTTTTTGTTTCAGCTGCTTACTTTATTTAGTATCCGATCTGATCGCGTCTCATACTGAGAAAAAACGTAGAGCATGACAAATCGACATAAGGCTGACATCACACACAACGTACCAATGCATTATCCCTCATGAACAATTATATCGTCTGATGTTTGCATACGTGTACCACTACGACATCCTTCATGAATAAACATGACTTCTGATGTGTGTATACGTAAATACCATTCAGAGACATACGTACCATTGCATCACATATGCAAAATTACTCTCAAATGGAGCAATCTCATTGGCTACTGTGCTTTTTGACGCATTAACGCGGACAAACAGTGCGTGTTAACGCGGTCACATTTCACGCGTTTCGTTTAAAGACTTTTGGCCCCGTGCGCGTTCCCATAGGCGTGACGTGTTAAAGACTATTGGCCCCATAGACATCATATAGGTAGACGCCCACGCCCTATCGACCGCTACTGCCTATTGGTACGGACGAGAATTAGAGCCGCCATCTTAAACCGGTCATCCGCTCCGCTCAGTGTAATCTGAATGGCAGGTGAAATGAGCTGTCAGCGCATTAAATTAATCATATCTCACTGAATACTGAACTGATTTTCACGCGGTTTTTTTTGCTGCAAAGGTCATTCATGTAGCTATGATACAGGACACGTGGTTCGGCGTATTTTAATATCCATAGTAGGTTTAACAGTAATATAATATTCTGATAAGATATACAGTGACCAGACACAATATGTGTGATGAAGGATATAATGTATTTTATAAATCACACACTATAAATATAATAAAGAAGCAGAAACAGATAGTAGCAGTAAAGTAAGATATTTTAATAAGTTGAAGAAACAATTGGCACACGCGAACACACACACACGC